>JBBJLR010122996.1:0-18878 GCA_037577145.1 Brachypetersius gabonensis | reverse complement strand
ATTTGAGTTGAACTGTTATTGTAAATAAAAGTGAATCCCGGAATTCGCTCCCGCTGCTGCTGTCTTCTTTTCTCCCCCACAGTAGACATGACAGAAATTGGATAATCGCTTTAATCTGATCTCAGGATTTGATCTCAGGATTTTTACAATCTTGAATTATCTTATAAATGCAGAAATATAATTATGGTCATGTTATTGCTGTGCATGTAAACACAATGACTTCAGCAACTCTTTCTCTGGTCATTGCTTGATTGTTGGTTTCCATTTCACAAAATTTAAACTCTTTTAAACTTCATTACAGTTTGCTCAGTTTTCAACTTCAAAACTATGTGTAACCAATAAGTTTGTGTACTGCATGGCAGTGATTCCTACATGACAGACTAATTACATTATGCAAAACAGCGTTTGCTGTCATGTAAAAATGGTTTAGGAGACATGCAATGTGCATGTTTCAAGAAGTGATTAGATAAATGATTGGCAAAAGAGCTTTTGTCCTGTTGGTAACTGATGAAAATGCTTGGAATATGAGGCTTCTGTGTGGCAGAGAACAGTAGTCTAACAGCAGTGATTGTTTTAACTAACACAAGGTCCTATACTGCTTTTTAGTTGATTAAACTCTACATCATTGACACGTGAATGAAAATTATTACACAAACACAGTGGCTATCTTTTAGTTTTTCTTGGGATTCTAGTGGATTTATTCTAGTGGATTTATTCTAGTGAATTTTTTCTAGTGAATTTATTCCCAGGAATACATGTGTGTGTGTGTTGAATATATGCCTATAGAAACAGTTGTAAGTCTACTGCTGTCTTGTTTTAGATTTAAACTGAACTGCATGAAGTGAGAAATGCCAGAGGTTCAGGGACATCTTTAACGCTCTGATGCTTTTACTATCTTAGTCTTTTCTGAAAAATGAACATCTCCCTCTCTCCCTGACTTCCTCCTTACAAGCTGTGAACTGTGTAAATAAAAGGCCTTTCACAGTTGTTTATAGGTTTCCCAAATAAACGTGTTACTTCCACCCAGGCAATATCATCACTCTGCCTCTGGGCAGGTCATTCGCCACTCAGAGTGTGTGTAAATCTTCACACCAGCCCGGACCAGCTGTACCAGAGCACAAGCCATATATAAGACCTCATATGAGGCACTTGGCTAATTGACTGCAAATGAATAGCAAATAAGGCCTTTATATTGCACACAGGTGGCCACAAAAATACAGAAAAGTCAAACACCACGCTCACATCAGGTGGGGAGGGAAAAAAATTATTTCATATTGTTTACTGTACCTTTGTGTACAAAGGCTACTTGCTAACAAGTATAATACTACCCTGTTTTATAGGTGAAATAAACCAGGGCTGTAGTCAAGTCTGGTTCTTTTTTGTCTATCTCACTCTTAATTCTGTCTTTCTTATTTGAACTCGAATCTCTTCAGACTCTGTCTTGATTTGGACTTGACTAGCCTTGGACTTAACAAAGGTGGTCTTGACTACAGTTCTGAAACAAGTATACAACATGGACAGCATTCAAAGGCTAAACCTTCCTTTTTTGTCTTCTTTTGTTGGCTTGAGCCGATTTTAAACCCAGAGCTGACTTGTTTGTGGATCTGCATGAGTACCCAGTCAGGAAAAATCAGTGAACTAATCAGACACACCCTAATGTTTGTGTTTTCTGCATTTGTTCTTTTTTTCCTGACATTTGGTTTCAATAATAAAATGCTAGCAAGTAGGCAATCCAGTCATGTCTGGAATGTATTGGTGCCTTTGAGGAAAGCCAAATTCTCTCTGAGAGGATGTCCTGAGAAAAGATAAGAACAAAGTAGATATTTTTTGCAAAGCACGTCATCGTTCTGTTTACACAAAACAAAAATAAGGTTTTAAGGAAAAGAACACTGTTGCTATAGTCAAACATGAAGGAGGTCCTGGGTACGCATCTCGGATGGGGCGACTTTACTATGAGCATGGAATTATGAATTATGCACCCTACCAAAGAATTTTGGACTGCAAAGTAGAGCCCAGTGTCTTTAAAAGTTTCATAAAAAAGGTTTCATAAAAAAACATGATGGCATCAGTTTGCAGATTTTGTTCTATTTGCCACACAGTTCACTATCACAGAACTATAAGATTAGGAAAGACAAGGACGTCAATTGGAAAATTCACCATGATAACTAAGAAAGCTTAGTAACATCAATATATATTAATTCTAAAGCTATGCAAAGGGCTCTGGATTTATAGTTTACCTGGGATTTTGGTAGGGTTGGTCAATCCTAGTGGATTCAAGGCATTTTAAAGGTGTTAACTGTTAAAGGAACAGGATTAAATAATTTACAATATAACTAGGCTAGAAAAATTAATTGAATAAAAGATTGATTTTAGAATGTTTTTTCTTTATGACACTGTTGAAGTTGGCTTTTGTTTACATTTCTGGTTACATTTTCATTGCTGGTAAATAAAAATCTAACTTGATTTAATAAAATACATTGCTTTGATTTCATATAGAATGATTTCCAACACAGTGTAACCTTTATTAATAGTATAGTATTTCTTGTGCATATGCAATGTTTTTTCTGTAGAATGCCAGCTTATTGAAGCTTAAGCTGCCAGAGTTTTCAGAAAGTCCCTACTAAGGGTGCATGCAGTTGGGAAGCCACTTCAACTCAAGACAGATGTAAGGGACACTGAGAGAGACACTGAGAGACCATGCACTTCTCTCATTTTATACACAGCAACTTGAACAGGCATACCCTTTTCCATCTTCCTTGATGGTTGGTAAAGTTGTGCGTTAGCATTAAATATCAGCCACGAATAAACTATCAGTCAACAGCTTTCACTGCAAAAATTGAAATCAGCTGAAATACAACAAGAAAAATTTAGGAGAAAATGACTTGTTGCAGTAAAATCTTCTGTCCAGTAAGGTCATTTAACTTAATAGCAAAGCTAGAACTGAATAGTCTTGGAGGAGCTTTCACACTGCTAACAGTCTCATTGTGCAATCTGAGGGAGAATATTTAATTTAGAATCAATAACCTACCAAATCTAGTCAGACACACATTTTCACTACTTTTTCAAAACAGGGTGTTAGAGAAAAACAGAAGAAACTGAAGGAAAAACTGGATGTCCTAGTTAGCCATGTCAGGAACAGATGCACAACAAAGAACAGAAAAATAAGTATTGTAATGAATTGTACTCATATGCACAATCTGTTTCTCAGTCTCACTGACTAAAAAAGTTCCTTTCCTTTCAAACAAGTCCAATGTGTTTTTTAGGCAAATTAAGGACAGCTGACACTCTGACTGCTCCATTGTTTTCATTGGCCAGACTTTTAACAAGTATACTTGAAATACAGCAGCATGACTCTCCTCACTGCATATTTGCAAAAGATGTTCCCAGGTGAAAGGGTCTGGGTTGATTTTGGCTTCTGTGCTCTTATCAAACCGACAATGTGGAGAAACAAATTTCTCTTGCTGGTTTATGTGACTCTGCTGGGTTCTTTAGCATTTTGTTTGGAAACTTCATCCTCTGGTGCAGCTCCCACAGCGGGTCGAATTGGGCGACTGATTGTTGGGAAAGGTGTGAGGCTGGCCTCAGGTGAAACTGAGGCAAATAATGATGGCCAGGATGGTGGATTTGCTGGTGATACTGAAAAATACCAGTCTGATCAAGCTGTGTTACCAGGTAAAGAACAGTGTTCAAGTAGTATCACTAATGAGATGGTATGACTGTCAAACATCAATTCCTTTTGAAGGAGGGCCATGTCTCTAATTTTTCCCCCTGAATTTAACTGTGCATGGGCTTGTTGTAAAGCTCCTTTCTAGACATTTTGAAAGATCATGGTATGTTACTGATTTGCAAATGGCCAGTGGCTTAACTGTCCCTAAAAATGGAAACTGCATGAACCCAAACTAATGTTCCAGTTTGGCACTGGAGTGAAGTCTGGTCTTTCCAAGTCTGTGTGGCATGGTGTGAATTGCTTCAACAGGATGTCGACTGTAGTTTCTGGTTCAAAGTGAACTTGCATTGTGAGGATCTATCCAGCCATGCAGTATCTAGGTAGTGAACTGTTCTATAAACTTTCATTTGTGTAAACTTAATTGCTTTTACTTGTCGGTTTGCTGTGCCTGAACAAAGCCAGTAGTGTCGTTAGATGTGCAGTTCTTGTCAAGGTTTATTTCTGTTTTGGCATGGCTGTAGATGAAAGGAAGCTGCTGCACTTGAATCCCTCTGTGCACTGTGGTGATGATTCAATGGCTCTGCATGTCCAAGGAACTAGAATGCCAAACTTCTTGGTTGACAGAGGTGAGTGTTTAATAGACTTTGTCATGTTACCAATATGGTCAAACTTGCACTGTAAACCAGGCAACTTGTCCTGCAAATGATTCGTGTTAAAATGCATTATGCGCTGGATACCCTTCTGAAAACTGCATCTTGGTTTATCAGGTGAAGAAGGGCCAATACATGTGTCCAAGATGCCTTCTCACTGTGGCTACTCTGTGAGGAGAGCTCGCAGGGATGTCCACATAATTGTCCCTTATCAAGGCTGCAATGTTGCACAGCAGGTAGGTTTTGGCTGTTAATTGAAACAAGTACTGCTCAGCTGAAATGTAATTCTTACACTGTAGGGTCACTTAAGATCCTGTTCCAGAGGCTCTTAATCAAGTGACCTGGATAGAGGTTTGGCTTGAACCAATGTGAACAGTGTCGCCTTGCCAAGTACAATATCTATGCAGATCACTGAAGTTACTCAAGCATTGATAAAGGGCACTTGCAAGTGTTATCTACTGTAAGCTGTTTCTAGTGTCCTTTCAGAGTTTCTCTACTGCTTTTCTTGACTTAATACTGCTAAAGCATCTTGTGTGTTATCCCTTTTCTAACAGGGGGATGACTATGTTCTTCCACTGCGCTTGTCGAGTTTGCCCTTGCAGATGTCTTGTCCAGCTGCTCCTTTCACAGGTGGCCCTGCCTCTGACCCCCAATTCCTGGACTATCCTTTCCAACCTGCATATCCAGCTGCCCCCCCTTATTACCCTCCAGGGCCTACAGGTTACAGCAGTTATTTGGTTCAGCCTACTTACACTGCAGCAACCAGCCCAACCACAACTGGTCTTGCCTTTAACCCCCAAGTCATGGAATATCCTTTCCAACCTGCATATCCAGCTGCCCCCCCTTATTACCCTCCAGGGCCTACAGGTTACAGCAGTTATTTGGTTCAGCCTACTTACACTGCAGCAACCAGCCCAACCACAACTGGTCTTGCCTTTAACCCCCAAGTCATGGAATATCCTTTCCAACCTGCATATCCAGCTGCCCCCCCTTATTACCCTCCTGGGTTTACAGGTTACAGTAGCTATTGGTTTATGCCCACTTCCAGTGACCCAACTGGTCTTGCCTCTGACTCTCAAGTCCTGGGATATCCTTTTCAAACTGCATATCCAGATTACACCTGGCCTTACAGTCGCAGGCATATGCGTCACAGAGACCATTGGGATCATAATCATGCTGATTCTGAAGTCCCAAGCAAAACCGCTGCTTCTGCCTCTACACATTCCACCATAGCAGCTTCTGGTAGCGGTAGAAAGGACCTTTCTCTAGCTGCAACAAAGACTTCCTAAACAGCTGCAGTTGCTGTGATGCTGACCCTCAACAGAATGTTGTGAACACTAAACATTTTTCATCATACAAGAATGGTCTTTACCAGCAAGTTCCTTGCAGTAATAACTTTCCAACAGTGTCAAATGTCTGCATTACTGTAATACAAGTTATCTGATGCACCTGGAAGTCTGTCTTGCTTGTCTAATTAAATTCCAAGTTCTGGATGCATGTCTTAATCTGCCTTTAGACCTGAGTTTCAGTCTGGCGTTTCCCTGCATTCTATACAGGAACACTGGCAGTGCAATTCATACCATTAAAGGTAATTAGCAGGGGTGTTAAGAGTGGGTTTTCAGTTTCTTTAGAGGTAGATTTCAGGCAGTTCTTACTATCTGAAGAAATATGGTATTAGGTACTTGCGTGTGTTTAGGTCATTAATGACTACACTTTCCAAATTTACATTTGGAAATGTGCACAACTCCTTGTGGCTTAAAAGCCAACCTTCTGGTATCAACTGTGGTGTTTCTGGACAAGTGGAACCACTTCACCCTTGATTGGTTAAATTTCACCTTTTAAACGGATTTAACCCGTTCACGCCTGAGTGGACCATATTTTTACACTAGCAGGGCTCCAGACAAAATTAAAAAGAGCCTTTGGCTCTGACAAATATAGTTTGGCTCCTAAATATTTTGTTTGTCATGAGATATTTAAAAAAACATCATGGTACATTTTGTCTCCAGTTTAACATGTGCAAATGAACATCCTGTTGCCAGGATGTGCAAATCAGGTCCTCTTGAAAAATGAACTTAACATTGAAAACCTCTCATTCCTTAGTATTTGCACAAATTTCAACCGGAGTTTTTTTTTTTTGCCCTGGTTTAGCAGCTGCTAACCATGCGTCTGTTGCTTGTTCACTCGGCAACTGAGCTGGTCCGAAAATGAGATTAAATGGGGAGCTGTGTGTTTTTTCCTCCCTAAGAACAGGAGTGTTCTCTTTCTTCAAAGAGCAAAATTGAGTGGCCGTTGCTCGAGAGAGAACCCAAAACTACATTTCCCAGCATGTGTAGTTCTGTAAAGCAACTGGCTTGTCCTGTAACACTACCCCTACTCTGGATGATTGGACCCTAATATCAGTTCAGCATGGTTACCAGGAACATGAAATCACATAACCACAGTAACAAAAATCTCTTGTATCCACAATTCCAGTACATTTTCCTTCCTCGACGCAAAGCCGAACCTAGACTTGTACGGGTTGTGGTTATGAAAACTGGGCTTAATACAAATATAGTTGAACTGTCACAAAGCCCATTCAGGATAGTTATGAAACAGTATACAGTGTTTTTGGACTCATGCATGACAGTGTATAAATGCAAAATTGCTAATGTAACACAATTCACAATACATTTTTTCCCTGGTGTTGGGCAGCAATCCGCCCACACCCACACTCTGGTTCTGTGCTTCCAGCACTAAATCCACTCTCCAAGCTGCACAGGGGCTCGGCGGGTGTACTTGGGTCTGTTGGGGGGTGTCAAAGCTGGCAAACAGGGTTTCTGCTGACACTCACATGAAGACTGGCTGTCGCTGGTGGTTTCAGGTGGCTGTGCCGCTGCCCCGCAAGCTGAATAGTCCACTGGCATGTCCGAACCATCCTATAGGTTCAGAGGTGTAACAAGGCCATCAGGTGGATCCTCATGATGTGCAGACGGTGGTACCTCCTCCAGTGCCCAAGGATCAGCATTTTGTAGGACCCAACTCCAGTCTAGTGGCAACCTAGAGTAGTAAGGCTTTAGTTTGTCATGGTGGACCACCTTTACGTCAGACCTGGCGCCTTGCTGGATGCCGTAGACTAAATCATCTAAAAGCCCCACAATGAAATATGGTCCCTCATAAGCAGGCATAACCTTCCAGACTCTGTTCCTGACTGTTTATGTTCCCTTTACAAAGTACCACACTGTATCACCAATCTTAAACTGGACCTGGCAGATGTTTTTGTAATACTGTTTCTTTGCGTGCTCTATTGACTTCCCCAGGGATTCCCTGGCCAGCTGGTGTGAAACCTGCAACCTCCCGCTACTGGGGAGCAGTCTTGGTGTCCCCGTCATCTGGGGGTAGACCAACTTCGAAGTCGATGGGTTCTGTAGAGTTTGCGACTGAAAAGCATAATGTTTGGAGTGAGTCCAGTAGAACTGTGCTTCACTGCATGGTATGTCATCAGAGCTCATGGTATCATTACATCCCAGTTCCAGTGACACTGCTCTGTGGTGCTGGCCAGTATTTTCTGCAAAGTGGCATTAAATCATTCTACCTGAACATCCGAATGGGGATAAAAAGATGTATGAGCCTTTTCAATGCCCAGCAGTTTGCACACTTTTTGGAAGACAGATGATTCAAAATTAGTACCCTGGTCACTGTGAATGGTGTGAGGGGCCCCATACCTGCACACCCACACTGCCACTATCTTCTCAGCGACCGTGGTGTCTTGCTTATTTTTAAAAGGGTATGCCTCCACCCACTAAAATAGTCTGAAATAGAACTAAAATAGTCCTGAACTACTAGTATGTACCTGTTATACCTCTCTGTCTCATTCAAAGGCCCCATCAGATTAACAACAATCTGTTCCATAGCAGCACCAAGCCGAATGCTGCCCATTGCGGCCCGAGGTCGGGTCTTTGATGCACAGCAGGCACAAGTGCGACACCATATGGTGACATTGTCTTTCATGCAGTACCAGTAGTATCTGGTGTGGAGATGTGCTAAGGTTCCATGGGCACGGGACCATCATGCATCTGTTCCATGACAGCAGTTCGATATACACGTGGGGTTAGTAAGATAGAATGTTTTACATTCGGAACAGTAGAACCGTCTCAGAAGGAGGCCGTTTTTAATGTCCAATCGCATCCACTGTGCCCAGTAGGCTGGGCTGTGGTGCGCAATATCAGAACAGGGTGGACGATCTGACCCTTTTCCATCCACTTGCATACTGGTGCTAGGTCTGGATCTGCATGCTGGGCACACCTTAGTCCAACCCTGGAAAAGTGGAATGTGGTCTGTTTCAGTTACTGTGTTTGTTAGCATACGGCAGTGTACACTCCTCACCTTTGCTCTGGGTGTCGAGTACTAAGGTGGGGGTTGTCTCCAGGGAGGCTGGTAAGTTACTAGTGCTGCATTTGGCCCCCACTAACCCCACTAGCTCTAGCTCAGGGGTTGTGTCACCTGGTCCCCCTTGAAGATCACACTGGGTTGCTTTGTGCTGCAACTGATGATCTTTAGGACTAGGGGCTGTCTTACCACAACGGCATAATGTGGGACAGGGTCTTCTGGACAGAGCATCGGCATTTTGGTGCTGGCGCCCAGGACAGTGAACTACCTGAAAGTCAAATTCTGCCAGCTTTTCCAATCAGCGGGCAAGCTGGCCTTCTGGCTCTTTAAGGCGTGTAAGCCAATGGAGACTGCTATGGTCAGTCTTGATGACAAAAGGTCAGCCCAGTAAATACTGTCTGAAATGGGAGGTGAATACTACTGCAGCCAAAAGCTCCTGCCGAGTGGTACAGTAATTTTGTTTGGTTGTTGTTAGTCTCCTGCTCCCATAAACTAATACTCTCTCTTCACCACCGTCTTGTTTTTGTGAGAGCACAGCACCGATCCCAGAATCACTGGTGTCTGTGTCCAAGAACATCTCAACCTATTCCCCAGGGTAGCCTTGGATGGGTGCTGTGGTCAGGCACTCCTTCAGCTGCTTAAATGCCCCCGGCACTCAGCAGTCCAATTAAAGCGAGCATACTTTTTTGTTAGGTCATGTAGGGGCTGAGCTATGGTGCCGAAATCTTTTATGAATTGCCTGTAATAGGACACCAGGACAACAAATCTCCATCTGCCAATATCTGGAGGTTAAGTCTAGAGTGCTGAAATATTTAGCAGTGGACAGCAAGTCTAGAGTGTCTTGGATGCGTGGCAGAGGATAGGCATCATTGATGGTGCGCTTATTTAAAGCCCTCTAATCAACACACAGTCGTATGGTCTGATCTTTCTTTTTTACCATAACAATGGCGGCTGCCCAGCTGCTGCTACTGGGATGGGCCACACCAGCATCCAGATTCTGCTGTTCCTGTTGATCTGCTGCCAACTGGATCTGTTGGTCCAGTGGAGAAAATGTCCCTCATCTTGTTTCCTGACTCTCTGCCTTAGCTCAATCCTCATGGCTGCTGCATGTTCAGAGGCGGGCCCATATGCAACGTCAATTTCCTCCACTAGGTGAGAATAATCCCATCAGCCAGACCTAGGATTTCTGCGGACAACTGTGCCAGTTTCGTGTTCTCTGTCCAACGATTTGCTTTTGCACAGTTCTCAAACTGGTGGAGAAAATCTCTCCAAGACCCAGTCTCATCAAACTGACCTGGCCTCAAGGTGGGAATCCTTTCCCTCTGCTCCTCGTCCCCACATTCAGCGCTTTCATCACATACCGAGGGAAGTGGGCATTCATGGGGTCTGATCTTAGTAGGCTCTGCGCAAGAACATGCACACGCCGCTGGTTTTCTATGTAGATGGGTGCTAAGTTAACTTTCGGTCTGGCGCTTCAACAATGGGCCGGAATACTTGTGACTCTTTAACACTGTAGGGGGATATTTTGTGGGCTGTGGAGCTGCAACAACAGGGGTGCTCATTTTGAAGCAGCAATAGTCAATGGGAACAGTAGATAAAGCATCACGACATGCATGCACAAGGAAAACAGGGTCCTCAGTGGTGCTGCCAACTGGACGCCACATAGTCATAGCGCATTCATGTTTACAGTCATCACCGTCCAACTTAAATGCAGGCATTTCCTCATTTCCTGTCCGATACTGCTGTGTCTGAGGTGTAATAAATGAGTTAGAAGATGTTGTGGCAAATGGCCATGCTGCTACGGTACCATGAGTGGGGGGTCTGTGCTCCATAACTCCACATGCGGCTTAAGTTAGCTCCATGCTACTGAGGAAAGAGTTAGTACTGCTAGGAGCAGAGTGTCCACCTCTCACTCGCTCTACTCGTGAGAGCTTTATAATTACTCAGAAAAGTCTCAGTAGCTTCCTGCAAAAAGGGTTTATTTACTTTCACTGAGCTGCCATGTGGCTTCCTAAATGCATCGGCAAACTTACACCACTTTCTCCCAGCGTTGCCTTTTTACACCGGTTTAGCGGCTGCTAACCAGGTTTCTCTGACTCGTTTACTTGGCAACTGAGCAGGTCCAAAAATTTGATAAAATGGGGAGTTGTGTCTGTGTTTTCCTCCCTAAGAGCAGGAGCGTTTATTCTCTTTCTTCACAGAGCAAATTTGAGAGACGAAAAACACTTGTGAACAGAGCAGACATTGCCCAAGAGAGTACCCTCATCCTGTAACAAGGGGTGGCCAAAAACAGATCAGTAGAATCCCTCTAAACTAAGACCGGTGAACTACGTAATCCAAATTGTATGATGGTATTCTGTACATAAACTGTGAACAGTGAGTTGCCATGTGGGCCAGAACTGACTGCTCCTGCTCCATTATGGTTGCCACTGCTAGCGCCTGCTGACCGGACCTATTAATGCCAAACACTTGATAGAATCATTTTATATCCAGACTTGCTGGCTGGTGTGCTGTCCATTGGGGTTCCAGCTAAAACAATTGTTGGAATGAAGTGATTCTAAGCTTAGGCTGCATTAAGAGTGTGCAAGGAAATTATATTACTTTTGTGTGTTTTCTTTTTAATATCTATTTTTAAACAGTTTACTTTCTGTAGTGCCTAACTTTAGCACTAAGTCTGGGATAAACTTATTTTAGCAAGACTTCATTTATCTCAACAAATATTTGGTATCATTGACCACATCAGAACTGAACCTGGGAAAAAAAGGAACAGGAAAACATTGGATTTCCTGAATTGTGTAATTTCCTGAGAAGTATTGTATTCTCCTTTTCCTTTTAATATACAGTCTATACACTGTATGTGCCTTGATGGTTAGTAAAGGTGTGTTAGCATTCAATATCAATCACAAATAACTGTTTTCACTGCAAAATTAGCTGAAATACAAAAGAAAATAACTTGTTAGCAGTGAAATGTACTGTCAAGTAATATCATTTAACTTAAAACTTAAACACCCCTGCAGAGTAGAGAGAAAACATGAACTTTTACTGAAAATAATCCACAAGAGCAAAAGGGTAATCCAGTCCAGAAACAGGTCAAAAATCCAGCAAGCCAAAATAGAACACATGCAAGACAGGTAGAACAGAGAAACAGATCAGAACCTCTACAGAAAGAGTATACTTCGCAAAGAAGTCTGGGCTGTAAGGTCTATATATACTCCCAGCCCCTCAGTACTCAGGTGAAAGGGATCTGGGCCTAATTGGTCTATGGGAAACCCTGGAATGTCTCTCCTGATTGGGTAGAGCAGTGGAGCTGGATTGCTGCTCAACTGTTCTGTCTGTGTCAGTACTTACAGAATCCCCTCCTCCACGGCTGGTACCCGACGCCCTAGGCCGACACTGATGACGAGGTGCCGGACGATCAGGATGAGACGAGTGAAAGTCCTCGACCAACCTCGGGTCCAAAATGTTGGAAGCATTCACCCACTACTGATTCTCAGGACCATAGCCTTTCCAGTCGATGAGGTATTCCAGACAACCGCCCCGCCGACATGAGTCCAGAATGTCCCGGACGCGAAAAGCCACCTCGCCATCAATGTCCAGAGGAGGAGGAGGAGGCCAATCCATCCCAGGAGGATGCAAAGGGACTATAAACCACGGGCTTCAGCAGGGACACATGAAACACAGGTGAAATCCGGTATCTGGAAGGCAACAGAAGGCGGTAAGACACCGGTGTAACACGACCAATGATCTTAAATGGACCGATGAACCTAGGCGAGAGTTTTCTCGACAGAAGGCGTAGCCTCAATTCGCGGGTCGACAACCAGACACGTAGACCTGGATGAAACAAGGGTGTGAAATGCAGATGAAGGTCGGCAAACATCTTCTGTCTATGGACAGCTCACTGCAGATGGACGTGGGCTGTTCTCCAAACCCGTCCGTCCTGACGGAACCAATCATCCACAGCACATCCACGACATCAGACCGTTTGGATCCCCACGGAAAAAATGGAGGTTGGTATCCTAAAACACATTGGAAAGGGGTTAGCAATAAAGATGAGTGTTTCAGGGAATTCTGTGAATATTCTGCCCAGAACAGATATTTCGACCATGAACTTTGATTGCGAGCACAGTAAGACCGGAGAAACCTGCCGATCTCTTGGTTCAGTCTTTCTACTTGCCCATTGCTCTGTGAGTGATACCCCGAAGTGAGGCTGACGCTAACCTGTAATCATGAAAAGAAAGTTTTCTACACTTGCGATGTGAACTGAGGACCCCTATCAGAAAATCTTCTGGCATGCCAAAAAAACAAAACACTTCTCAAACCAAAATTTCTGCAGTGTCTATGGCTCTCAGTAATCCCGGTAATGGGAGTAGGTGACACATTTTTGAAAAGCGATCTACTATCACCATTATAGTTGATTTCCCCTCTGAAGAAGGGAGATTGGAAATAAAGTCTATAGTGAGGTGCGACCACGGACGGTGTGGAACAGTTAAGGGTTGTAACAGGCCAGCAGGAAGTTGTCGTGGTGATTTAGACTGTGCACAAATGGGGCATGACAAGACGAAGTCAGAAACATCCTCACGGAGCAATGCCCACCAATACTGTTCCGACAAGAGTTGTACCATCTTAGATATACCTGGGTGACCAGAACTCAGTGACACATGGGCCCATTGTACTAGTTGACTCCAGAAACTAGGGGGAACAAAAACCTTCCTTACTGGGACTTCAGTCGGTGGTGGAGTCATCCTGTTGTATTCCTTAATTTGATCAATGAAGTCCCAATGAACAGGAGCCACAATACAAGCAGGAGGCAGAATAGTGGAAACGGTAACCTGTTTATCCTGTTTGTCGAATTGTCGAGAGAGAGCGTCAGCTTTGAGGTTCTTTGATCCCGGATGGTAAGTAACTATGAAACTGAAGCGAGAAAAGAACATCATCCACCGGGCTTGGCAAGGGTTCAGTCTTCCAGATTACGATTCTATATAAAGGGTGAATGGATGTGCCGCTCCCTCCAACTATTCCTCCAAAGCCAGCTTTATGGCCAACAGTTTTCTGTCACCGACACTGTAATTTTGCTCTGAAGATGACAACTTATGAGAAAAAAAAGCACAGGGGTGTAAATTAGCAATAGTCCCCTTCCGTTGCGACAGGACGGCACCAACCCCAGTCTCAGAGATATCTACTTCTACAATGAAAGGAAACGCAGGATCAGGAAGTTGCAGAACAGAAGCGGAGCAAAATAAGTCCTTCAGTTTCTGCAAAGCAGAATTCACTTGGGGAGTCCATACAATCCTACCTGTTGATTGCCTGAGTAGTGATGTGAGTGGACACATTATAGTACTGAAATTCCTAATAAATCTCCGGCAATAGTTCGCGAAGCCTAAAAATCTCTGGAGGTCCTTCACGGTATTAGGTATGTTTTATGTTTTATGGCCTGCGTCTTCTCCTTCTCCATCTCCAGAGTTCCGACTCCTAGAACATGACCAAGAAATGTAATAGTAGGTTGGTGAAAGACACAATTCTCCCCCTTGAATTATAAGTTGTGTTCCCGTAGCCGTTTCATTACATTGACATGTTGAACATGAGAGACAAGATCCTGCGAAAAGATGAGAATATCGTCAATATACACCATAACAAACGAGTCCAGCATATTTCAGAATATCTCATCCATGAAGGACTGGAAGACAGACGGGGCATTGGTTAATTCGAAAGGCATCAAGAGATATTCATAATGGCCACGAGTAGTAATTAAAGCCGTCTTCCATTCGTCCCCCTCTCTGATCCGCACTAAATTATTGGCACTAATTTTGTGAAAACAGTGGCATTCCGCAACCTTTCAAGAGAAGAAGGTATCAATGGTAAGGGATAACGAAACTTGATCGTAACTTTATTCAGGGCCCTGTAATCTATACATGGTCGTAACCCACCATCCTTCTTATCAACAAAAAAGAACACCGAAGCGGCGGGTGAAGTGGACGGGCGAATGATTCCTGAGGCCAGGGCTTCTCCGATGTAGGTATCCATAGCTTGAGTTTCTGGGAGTGACAGTGGGTAAGGTCAACAACGCGGCAAGGAGGCATGGGGTTGTAAATCGATAGCACAGTCCACTGAGCTGTGCGGAGGTAGCGCTTTCTCAGGAGGGGAACTGAATAAATCAAAAAAGAGAGTATAATCAGGTGGTGTCTGCATTATCAACTGTAATAACGGACTCTCTAAAACATTCTGGACTCCAAGCTATGATCTCCCTATTAGTCCAGGAGATGTGAGGGTTATGTTTGACCAGCCAGGGATGACCTAATACTACAGGATCTCTGGGAGACGAAATAACAAAAAACGAGATACATTCCGTATGCAGTGCTCCAACCTGTAACTTTATTACACTAATTTGCTGAGTTATTTGACCAGATCCTATAGGACGTCCATTCAAACCATGAACAGGAATGGGTGTTTTCAGAGACATGAAAGGTTTCCCCAATCGTGTCGCCAGTTCACTCTCCATGAAGTTTCCTGCTGCTCCAGAGTCAATTAGCGCTGTGGTAGATATGGACATAGAATTAACAGAGCGGTTAATTGGGATAGTGAACTGTTCAATCGTATAAACAGATAGGTTGGATATAGCTACCTGCTTCCTGAGCGGTCGGTTAGGGCATGATGCTAAAACATGTCCTGGTTGTCCACAGTACAAACATAGACATTCCTGAAAACGGCGTTGACGTTCTCCAACCAATAGGGGTGCTCTTTCGAGCTGCATGGGTTCAGACTCAGAACCAGAAGGAGGAGTGGCAACTGATAGAAAGGGAGGAGCGTGGGTTTGTTGATGAGGTCGTTGCTGGAGTAATTGATCCACAGCAATAGCCATCTGGATATATTGTTCCAGATCTGAGATATCTCCTCTGCATGCCAATTCAGTTTGTAGGTCATGGTTTAACCCTCAACGGAAGATCGTGAGCAGTGGGGCATCACTACACCCGCTCCCGGCGGCCAGCGTGCGGAACTCGAGTGGGAACTCGGCTGCCGTCTGAGCCCCTTGTTGAAGTTCGTAAAGCTGGTCGTGAACCGACTTTCCGGAGGAAGGGTGATCAAACACTCGGCAAAATGCGGAGATGAACACACATTGATCATTGAGGACTGGACTTTGAGAGGTCCATAATGCTGTCACCCACTCGTGAGCTTTCCCGGTGAGTAATGACAACATGAAATGAACTTGATCCGTGTCTGTGAGAAATTTACTGGGTCTGTGTTCAATATATAGTGCACATTGCATCCAAAACCCGCGGCAGTGCGCAGAATCACCTCCGAAGGGTTCGGGCAATCCAAGTTCAATTTCACTCAACTGAGATACAGCCGGCTCAGCTGCAGCTTCAGGAGGAGTAGCGGTACTTGGTGGTTGTTGTTGTATCGTTGCGATGGTGTTTGCTAGCTCCTGAATGGCCTGGGATTGTCCAGCCAGAATTTCTCTCAGTTCTGCTGGATCCATCTTGTGATAGGCGAAGTATTCTGTAATGATAATCCAAGTAAGGAATCCAAATCCAAAAATGTCTCTCCTAATTGGGTAGAGCAGTGGAGCTGGATTGCTGCTCTCCTGTTCTGTCCATGTCAGTCCTTACAATTGTCCACTTCTTTTCCTCTAGGTGTCTATCCCATAATAGTGAAATGTGATCACTGTTGGTATGCCCGTCTCTGCAGTGAGAGGAGATATCAAACTTCTGGCTTATCTCAGAGCCACGTCAGTCCATGAGACTCCATGTGTAAGTATGTATTTTTTTTGTTTTAAATAAAGGAAAGTGTCATGCATCTTTTTGTTGCTTCAGCAACTTTACTAATCCTCATTTTGCAGTTTGATGGTCCCAGTGCATATAAAACACTGACGTGTCAGAGGTACAACCACATATAAAATTTGCAGTCTGAAGAATTTATTAATATATACAATGTTGTCTGGTGTAGTGGGCATTGGCCTTGAGGATGGAGTCCCGACAGTCATCGGCACCGGCGGACCAACTGTTGGGCAGCCTCCAGCTCCTGGTGTTTGAACAATCAACAATGGTGAAAATGTTTTTTTTCCTGTGGAAATCTGGTAATCTGGTGAGGAAATCCACAGCAATGTGGGAACATGGTCGCTGGGGAACTGGGAAAGGTTGACGCTCCCCAGGAGAAGCTGAATTAGGATTCTTGGCATGAGCACAGGTAGAGCAGGCTAGGACATACTCCTTTACATCTGCAGACATGGTTGGCCGACAAAAAGCTCACCAAAGGAGTGACAAAATGTGAGTCATGCCCAGGTGTCCAGCCATGGCCAAGGAGTGAGCCCACTGCAGAACCTCCTGTCTTACTGTAGTGAGCACATAGAGCTTTCCTTATGGGGAAATCATATGAGCTTTCCTTGTCTGGAGGAGGTTCCAAGACCTGTTCCTGGCAGACCCTGTCTTCCAACCCCCACCAGAGAGGAGCTAAGATGATGTGAGGAGGCAGGACAGGTGCAGGATCCATCCGGGTGAGGGTGAAGGGTCTTGTCTTGGGTTCGGAGAGGTGCTGCAGTCAAATTGAAGCCCCAGATAAAGCGCTGATAGAAATTAGCTAACCCCAAAAAACATTGGTAGGGGCCACAAACGCACAGCCTCCAGCTTCTGGGGATACATGGCCACACCCTGGGAGGAGACAATGAAACCAAGGAATGTGGTGGTGTGCTGGTAAAAGGCATATTTCGCCAACTTGCAGAATAACTGGTGGGCCAGCAACCTCTTTAATGCCACCCGGACATGCTGGGTATGCTCCTTTCAAGGTCTTGTAGTAGATTAAGATGTCATCCAGGTAGGCAAAACATCAACAACCCAGCATGTCCCGATGGGTATCATTGATTAACTGTTGGAAAGCAGAGGGGCTGTAACACAAACCAAATGGCATTATAAAGGTCTCATAGTGACCGGTGGGGGTTATGAAGGCCATCTTCCACTCATCTCCCTTCCTAATGTGGACCAGGTTGTATGCACTCCTAAGGTCAAGTTTGGTGAAGACCTTGGCACCAAAAAGAGAGTCCAGGGCAGTGTAGGTAAGAGGCAGTGGATGAAGGTTTTGGATGGTAATATTGTTAAGTCGACACAGGGACGTAGACCCCCGTCTTTTTTCTTCACAAAAAAGAACCCCGTGGCGGTGACATAGATGGTCAAAGGGTGCCATGTCTGAGACCGACATACTCCTCCATGGCACGTTGTTCTTCCGCAGTTAGGGAATAGATACGGCCATGGGGTGGTACCGCATCTGGCAGGTTGATAGCAAGGTCATAGGGACGATGGTGATGGATTGAGTGCAGTGAGTGATAGGACTGTTGGACAGGGGATGGCCGTCTATGGCTGTGCAGGTAACAGGCTGAGATAACACCTCAATTTTAATCAACGAAGGCGGAGGTTCCGATCTGTCTGTGACCCAGTTGAAGACTTACCTGTAAGGCAAGCCGAGAAACAGTCAGAGGGCAGGAGACAGTTGCCAGCGGATCAAGTGTGTTCCACCACCTAGCTTTCTTTGCCGCAAACAGGAAGGTGCACCCTAACTGCATGGGTTCCCCAGCTCCGGAGGAGTGGGCCTCTGAGATGGGTGGTGGTGGCCGGACATTGGAAGAGGAGACCCCTTCATAGATCTTTGTCCGGGGCGTTGGCTAGCCGTAGATCGATCCAAAGACACAGTTGGATCATTCACAGTTGGATCAGAACTGAATCACTCCACGTAGTTTGGACGCCCAGAGTCCTAAAGGCGGTCATCTTGGGGGCGATGATAAAGTTTTGAGTCAACCACCACCTCACTGTCATGATGTTTGGAAGGCAGCCTTGAGCTAGCGAGTGAACTCCACGTAGGAGTGGGCGGACTCGCTATTGGCTCTCAAGACCGCCGTAGCCCACTTAGCTACCTGCCCGGTGAGGAGGGAGGTGAGAAGTGCCAACCAGCTTCTGTCTGAGGGGTAACATTGGGACTGAAACTCAAAAATAAAGGAGAGGTTAGTGAGAAAACATCACACTTCCCATCCATATAATATTCTCTTGCCTTCTGCACACTTGTGTGCCAGTGAGGATGCTCTAAAGATTCTGTAATCATGGACAGAGCCTGGCCATATTGCCTCAAAGTTAAAAAAGAGACGGAAATGCTGTAGTGACGTCAGACGCCGGAGATTTGGCGGAAACTGAATGAACAGCGAGGAGAACGAGGAGAAT
>JBBJLR010122962.1:0-18887 GCA_037577145.1 Brachypetersius gabonensis | reverse complement strand
CAGAACGCTCGCCCGGTGAGAGAGAGAGAGACAGAGACGTGCGTGGCAGAACGCTCGCCCGGTGAGAGAGAGAGAGACAGAGACGTGCGCGGCAGAATTTATATTTGGATTACTGTTTTTAGTAACTTACATATTTTTAGTAATTTAGAACTAAAATGAGTAAAAAAAACCCATATTGCTTTGAAAAAAGCTAAAAAAAAAAATCCGCGTGTGACTAGATCCGCGAATCCTGATCTGTGTAAAACTGGGGGATGTCTGTATTTCCACCACTACAGTTCAGTTTGTATTATGTGTACTTTGTGTAAATTGCTTCACTGTTTTTCCCTTTCCTTTGTGCAGTGGAGCAGCTTCTGCTTTGCAGGTGTTGGGAATATGATGATCCGCAAGAGACGCCAGGCGTGTGAGGAGGGCGTGTACACTCATAACAACTTAGAATGCTGTCGCTGTCCCTCAGGTAAAACATGAGCCAAGAACTCGGACAGAGCTAAAAGTGACAGTAAGTTGATGAACATTGTGTGTGTTCTCAGGTTACTATGTACAGATGCACTGCACCGTCTCGAGGAGTGAAGGGAAGTGTGAAAACTGCCTGCTAGGCTTTTATAGAGACCGTCCAAGTGGCGAGGAACAGTGTGAGCCCTGTGCTGTCTGTGAGCTTCGGGGTGAGCTACTGTTTGTTCTTTTCTTTTCTAGTTCCTTTGTTCTGCTACAACCATTTACTACCAGTTACTAATTAGTATCCTGCATGTCATCAGTACTTTTAGACTACTGAACAGCTCTTAATGTGTTAAGAAAAGACAGACCAATATTCAGACTAGGGCTGTCGATTTAACATGTTTCGATCAGTTACTCACAGAAAAAATAACGTGTAAAAAAATGTACGCTCATAATCACACCACAGACTTTAACCCAGTCCAGTGTTCTGTCGGAACATGCTACCCATTGAGAGGTGCTACTGTGCCCTTCTGCACGTGTGCAGTGCCACAGTCTGGGGATTCAGCGCCACGTCCATAAATCTGTGGTACTTCTGGACACTGACAGCTGTATAAACATCAAGGGAGCATTTTTTCATGGGGTAGCATGAATCAATAGATTGCTTATGCGGCCTATTTTTTAAAATACAATATATGTATTATTAGATAAATTTTTCTCTGGTTATGCATATTATTTGTCTTTTTCTCATCATTATCAGTGTTATAAACTGACAATAAATGGAACCGTATAAACTAAAAAAATGGCTGTTATTCCGCACAAAAAAGGTTTTTATTTAAACTCAACACATCAAACCTTAAAATCTTTGGTCTATTGGCTCCAGAACTAAGCCCATTTAATTAACCTTTCTATGAAACACTGATGATGTCCATGAAAAATCTGAAAGACAATTTCACAAACAAAGCTTAGCCTATTTGTCCTTAGTTTTATCTGAATAAAACCTGGAAAAAGGGGTGAACCCCCTGCAAGAGCCCATCTGAGAATAAAGAATGAATAACAAAAAGTATAAAGGTACAAAATAGCAAAATATACATATCTGTGTGTATATAAATAATTCAAGTATAACTAATAATCCAACTTAAACAGTACAGTTCAGTTTCCAACTGTATCCAGATGAGGATGTGCGAGATAGTGAGTGCTTAGAGCAATGAGAGAGAGAGAGAGAGAGTGGGCACCATGAGTCTCCGAGCCGGAAGTACAGATGCTTTCGGTTCCGGTGCTGCAACATTGAAACTGTACTGTTGTGATCGGCCAGGTCCGTTTTACAGTGTATACACTGCACTACGCTGTCCATCTTACACAGTGTAAAATTGTTCCACACTTTAGACATTATCTGCCTTTTACACACACCGGCATCTTCACTTTCTGACTTCTACACACACCGGCATCTTCACTTTCTGACTTCTACACACACCGGCATCTTCACTTTCTGCCTTCTACACACACCGGCATCTTCATTTTCTGACTTCTACACACACCGGCATCTTCACTTTCTGACTTCTACACACACCGGCATCTTCACTTTCTGCCTTTTACACACACCGGCATCTTCACTTTCTGCCTTCTACACACACCGGCATCTTCACTTTCTCCCTTTTCCATAGAGAGCAAAATGAACGCGCCGTCTTAAATCTTTGAAATGTGTTGATTTATATGAAATAATTTTGTTTTTAAATCTTTCTCCATTCATAATCAACATTCATTAGAAATGCCTAATACGACTGTGTTGTGTGTCATAGCAAACATGGAGGTAAAAAAACCCTGTTCACTATATTCTAACACCGTCTGCGGCTGCATAGAGGGTCACTACTGCGGCAAGGGCAAGGACTGCGGGGCCTGCTATGAGTGTGATAAGTAAGCACTGAAACCACTATTTTTGTAACATTTTTCTTATGTGAACACAGGCTTCAGTCTGAGCACTGGCTGCGTGTTCTAACCAATTAATGTATGATTTATGTTAGTGTTGCAGTGATACTCTATCGGTGTCACCAATCTAGAATCAGTTTCTGCAGTAGACAGCACCATTACCATGACGCAACTGTAATGTCTATTAAAGTGTTCCCTGATCTTCTCAGGAACAATACTGCATTGACTGACCGATATATATATGAAGTGATCTAATGAGTAAGTACATCTGCACTAAACCTGTATATATAACTGGAGAACTCAAGTGTCTGGAGAATCCGTGGTACTAGAGTACCAGGGGCCGTATTACAGAAACTCCCTATCTTAAGTATAAAGATAGGATATTAAGATAGGATTTTTTTCAATTTGGTATTACAGAAGCAAGTCCTAACTGGATTTAGGAATCCTATCTTATCTCGAGTTAGGAATCCTAAATAAGCGATCTAACGTCGATGATGGACTTTTATGTCTGTTGCCTAGCAACACCATCTCACAAAGTCACTGTTACCTGCTGCCACTGTAACTTTACGAGGCTCCAGTCCGTAACACTGTATCATCAGAGTATCTTCGTTACTGTCTTCAAAAAACAGATATTAAACAACGTCCTGCTCTAAACTTTAAACCAGACGAACTGGTCACCTTAAGCGAAAAAACGAAAACGAAGCCCATTTGTTGATTGTATCACAAACGGGAGAGCGCTGTGCCGAAGGGTCGCCTCTCCAAAGCCGGGCGGAGTTGATCGGCTAACAGCGTTTTCACACGTCCGTAGTCTAAATAATCAGCTGGCGACAGTCCGGGCAGCGGAGCGGTTTCCTAAAGTTAGGAGTTTATTTAAGATTCTTTGAGGTTGGGATACTTCTGTAATATTCCTTTCTTAACTGAAGTTAGGAGAGGAAAATGGACTTAGGAACGGTTGTTCTGTAGTGGCTTTTTTCATAAATAAGATCCTAAACTGCTGTTACCATGGTTACCACACAGTTAGGATAGGATTTTCAAGTTAGGAAGTTTCTGTAATACGGCTCCAGGACTTCAAAGCTGGGAAACCTAAACACACACCCAGGCTCCTCCCTTGATGCCATTCACCACGTCCTTATGAAGGGAGGAGCCTCATGCTCAGTCCGGCGGACAGGTGAGGCTGCTCCGCCCCCTCGCCTCACAGTAGATATTTCAATCTAAATAGAAAACTAAGTAATTGCTGCTCAGAAGAAGTGTAACTAGTCCATCCTCCTCATGTACTGAGCTTGTGTTGACCATTTACCTGATCTGACCAGTATTTTTCAACTGATGTTTAAAGGTGTTTCAAATCATGTACTGAAGATTATAAACCAGGAGTCTCAAACCTGTTCTTGGTTGGAACGAAAACCTGCACCCACAGCCCCCACACCCACAGCGGGCCTTTCTGGACAGGTTTGAGACTCCTGTTATAAACACTTCACTTAAAACAGCCATTACAGAACCTTTACTAAAGAAATTCACCTTAGATGGTAACAGATTGACCGGCTACAGGCCGATATCCAACCCTCCATTTATTAGTTATTTCAATACAAATTAATGCCTTTCCTAGAGAAACTGCAGACTTCTAAACATACTGCAGAACTGAAGCTGCGCTTACTAAACTAAACAGTGACCTCAGACAAAAAAAAAAAAGAGATCAGAATTGTTGTCCTCTTAGACACACGAGGTGTTGGATGTGAATGATCATGATGACTGTCTTGGAAAGTTGGTTGGTCCTCCTGACTGTGTGTTAACCTGCACATCAGAGGAAGAAAGCCCAGCCATTCATGTTCTTTTCTTTTGGTTTCTCTGTGTTCTCAGGTGTGAGGGTCGGGAAGTGAAAGTGCTCTGCACTGCCACCAACAACACGGTGTGCCACGAAAAGTCTGATCATTCAGGTTCGCACACACATGCATTAACAATCATTTTGCACAAACTATAGTTTAAAGGTCCAAAAACATAACTGAGCTCCATACAACCATTTTCTAACATATCGTTGTCTCTTAGAATTAGATATTTATTACCGTGTCTTAAAGACTAATATAGGTAGATGAGCTTTGTTCTTATTGGCTGTCCTACATGGGACCTCATTCCAAAAGCAGTCAACAGAAACAGTGAATTCATTCATGTATGTACTGTTAAGATCTTATTTTGCTTCTGGGTTTGGTTGCTTGTCCATTTTACAGAATCTTGCATGGATAGAAGAAAGTGTTACCGGCCATAAGACTTCATGAAAATTCACTTTTAGTCTTGTAGTCTAGTAGGCAACAGGCTGACATTCACATCAAATGTGACTGATCCACTACATTTAGGATATTTGAGACATTTGAGGTTAATTTTATAGATGTGGTACTGATATGTAAACTAGTATCAAGAACATGTTCTGCTCATAAACTTCAGAATCGGAATTCATTCCATTAATTACTGTTTATTACTTCGTTTCTGAAGTACTGGCAGTGCAGTAACTCATAAGGGCTCTATTAACCACAGGTTTTTATAGAGCACACTGCCACTGTTTCTGTACTGATACAGATATCAGAGTTGAACCATGAGTTGCAACCAATTCTGATGCAACATCCTCGCTTTAAAAACAGCCAAGCCTTAAAATGAGCATTTCAAAGTAGGCCATCAGCTACTCAGACTCTGCATTGCCCCACAATCTAAAGAAACAACAGTGTGTAGAATCTAAAGGTTGGATTGGATCTTGTTGCACTGAGAAACATGCTCAGTGCAAAAAGAGGAATAAAGATAAGACAATAATGAGATGAAAAAGACAATAACAGTAGTAACAGTGCAAACAGAATAAGAAAATAACTCTAACCATCACAATAACAAATATAAGGAAGGTTTGTAGTGGAAGTAGTTTTGTGAAGTGACCTAGTGTTGGTCAAAATGACTTAGTGTTTGTTTATATCGTCTCCATCAGGTTCTCATTTGCAGGAAACCTCCTCTCGTGAATTTTATGAGCATTGTAGTGATGCCACATGATTCCAGCTCCCATTTTTTAGTGCTTACAAATACCAGAAAATGACTGATGATTGTTTATCTGTGTACTTGCAGGGCTTTTTGCTGCTGTGGCTGTTGTCACAATAGGTTCAGCAGTCACAGGTGTGGTTCTGTTTTTATGGTGGAAAAAGAAGCTTTGTTTTAAAAAATCTGGCAAGCCACCCAATGAGGTACGATGTTCTGGATCCCTGGTTCCTTTGGTGTGTGAGATCAGTTCTTCTTGAGGGTATTTCTTGCTCGTTAACTGTTCTGTATTTTTTTATTTTTGTAGGAGGAGGTGCCATTAGACGGTATGTTTTCTAAAATTAAAACAAATCTTACTGGCTTTTGGTCTTACACTCTGGTTTACAGATCAACTGGATGGACTGTTAATCCATTCAGCTAGTCTAGTATAATCACTGCTGTCGTATCAAAATGATCAAAAATCTGTTTTTAAGCAAAAGTCACCCTTCATATTGAGTGACATTACATGTTCCCATAGAAATGGTTTATGGCCAGTTTAATTGTTCAGATGGTTGGGTTCCTTTTTCGTGTTAATATTATTTATTATTTTAAAAATAGTTAGTTTAAATATTCCATTCTAAACTATTTCTCAAGAACAGGAGTATTATTATTATTATTGTTATTCAAGTTTAAAAAATACACTGTCTTTTTTTTTAATCAATATAACATTTTCTATGCTGTCAGTATTGAGTGATCTAATTATTTATTGGTTAATTACAGACAAGCAATTAATAAAAGCTAGCAATTAATAAAGGGAATTTTACTTCAAATTAGGGCTGAGCATGTTAATGCAATATTATCACACTGAAGCATTATTTACTGTAAATAATGTATATAAAATATTTTGTCACATTAACACAGGTTTTTAATAATCCTTTTTTTTTTTTAAAGTTTGTTGCTTTTTGTGTTTTTGACACTATAACAAACTCAATAAAATGTGAACGCCCTGCAGTGGCAAATAGCTTCGGTTTTATATTAGATTTGATTTTATATTTGATATTTGATTACATTAATTAAATTAACTGAAAATATTTGAACTGTACCTGTCTGTCTGTGTTAAATGGAACACTGCTGTTAAAAAGCCCCTTATTTGTTAAAATGTTTGCAAACCAAATATTACCCTTTCGTTCATATAGCAGTACTTATAAAATAAAAGTGTGCAATATACTACTTTGGAATTAATAATTTAATTTTGTATATAACTACGCAATTAATAGCGATTAATCGCAGAAAACCATGAGATTAATCGTGATTTTAAGAAATTTATCGTTGCTCAGCATTACTTAAAATACATAAATTTTACAATAAAAAACAAACACAATAAAAACATACTGTCTCCTCCAGTAAGATGCTGCTGGTTTGGGTTTCGTTTTTCCTATTTTCTCTTTTTTTACATCCCGTTTTAATTAACTTCTATTAATTTTGATCTGCTCATTCTTTGTAACATAGCAAATTAGAAACATTGTATATATGAATTTTTCTAAATACTGCTTTTATATTATTTAAAATTCCTACAAACATTTGAACTGTACTGTAAATATTTAACTTTAAACACTTCTTTTGGGACATGCTTTTGTTCAGAATATTCAAAAAAGTAGACCAAAACTATCTTCTATTATCCTTAAACCATTTTAAATTCGGTTTTTTTCTCACTCTTCCTAATGTTACCATTTCTCTGTCCTGGGCTCTGTGTGTTCCAGATAAAGACTTGGCGTCTTTCTTGCCTGAAATAGCCCAAACTCTAGGCTGGCGAACGGTGAAGAAGGTTGTCCAGTCAGAGTTGACAGATGTTGAGCTCGAGTACGCACAGCATGACAACCCGAACGACATAGAGGAGCGTACTTTGCAAGTCCTGAAGAAGTGGTATCAGAAACAAGGGCTAAAAGGAGCCTACAGCAAACTCATCAACAACCTCATTAGAAAGGGGGAAAAAAACAAAGCCGACCGGGTGACGGAGATTGTGGAAAGTGGAAAAGATAGCAATAGCTTATAGGTTTATCGTAAAATTAAATAGATCAATAATTTCCTCTTCTGTTGCTGTGGTGCACTTTTTGGGCTGTTGTTCAGACTTGTTCTGTGTAAAGGTACTTCAGTTCCTAAACTCTGCTCCTTGTATTCATTTTTAAAGATATTCTTGCAGGAAACTCAAGGATAATTTGGTTTCTTCTTCTACATGGCATCATGTTTTAATCTACAGCAGCCTGCACTTGTTCTCCAAAAAGAAGCCAAGCATTCTAATGCATGTGTGTCATTCTCGGCCAGTGGAGGGTAGAGGCCTCTATTGTTTTTGGGATTTTTAGGGGACTCTTATTTTGAAACGGGTGTATATTTGATTGTTATGTGATTGGTTTCTGTCCTTTTGTATTAAGTACTTAAGTTCCAAGAGTTTTGTCTTCAGTTCCTGGTCACCAATGCCCTCACGTTTCCTGCTCCTCAGGTGTCTTCTGTTTCGTGTGCTTTTGTTTGGCCCTTGTGCCTTTTTGTTTTTCTATGTGTAGAGTCTGTGTGATTTTTGTAATAAAAATCTATCATTGGAACCTGCGTCTTGCACCGCGCCTCACTCCCCATGCAAGGCAAGACGTGGCAGTGTGTAAGCAGCTAATAGTGAGAATTGTGCTTAATTTAGCTCAGACGGTGTTGCTTAGTTAGAAATTCATGTGGTTCAGGTATTTTCTTATTTAGCAAATTGCTGATTCCTCCAGATGAGGACACTGACTCACCAGAATGTAACTTTTAAGGAGGTGTTTTTGCTGTATTTCGGTATGAATGTGACCATAGGAACGTAATTGAGAACCTAAGAATCCAAGTATTTTGTTTTGTCTTTCACTTGGGATTAAGTTCACAGACAGGTGTTCTAACATTTTCCTTATAATTTAGGGTTAGTTTTTCCATTGATTTTGGTAAGCCATCCTGTCCCAAATGCAGTAAAACAGGCCCAAATCTTGATACTACCATCCATATGTTGTTCTTCAGAGGCTCCTGATGGTGGACTTTTTATCTTAATTTACAGATGCCTCTGGAATGAATACTTTGTAGAGATCAAATGACCAAATCTAGATATAAAGCTGTAGCGAAATATGACATTAGTTCTAAGGGCTGGGCTAGCAGTTTTGTAAATTGACAAATCAGGACAACATTATGGATATAACTCGATCTTACTATGATTTGAACATATATTGTAAATACATAATCTGCATACATGGGACAGCTTCCATTCACACTAGATATGGGTGATCTAGTGAAAGTCTCATCTGGTGTGTTTGTCATTTTGAAAACGTCTTTTCTTCCTCTGCATTTTTCTTCCTCTGCATTTTTCTGTTTTCTTGTTTGTTGAGATCTAAAAATAAGTTGTCTTTATGTGAAGGTTTCATCTGAAAAACAGACTCTGAAAAAAGACTACAGTAATCCCCCAAGAGCACCCGCATATATTGAAAAAACGCGTGTTTTGGTTTACACTATAAAAAATGTTATAGTGTAAACCTTAAATATGCCCCAAAACACTTTGTTTCTAAAAGGTTTATTTTTGAGGAAAAAAAAGTCATCTCTGCTAGGCATTATTATCTAGTATGTCAGACTATAACATTTAAACCTTTTCCTTCTTGCCTTCTAAGCTTTGATAATTCGTGCCATGGACTCCACCAAACCTCTGAAAGTGCGTTTTGTGTTATTCGGAACCAAGATGTTAACAGCAGATGCTTTAAGTCCCAAAAGTGAAGGGACCTGAGGAGTCTGGAGGCCAATGTTCCTCAAACTCTTCCTGAACAATGTTTGCAGTGTGGCGGGGTGCATTATTCTGCTGAATGAGGGCAAAACCATAGTTGGTCTTCAACAATGTTTAGGTAGTGGGACGTGTCATAGTGGCATCCACATGAATGCTAGGACTCGAGGTGTCCCAGCAGAACATTGCCCAGAGCATCATACTGCCGCCGCTGGCTTGATTTGTTACCACAGTGCAGCCTGGTGCCATTTCCGCCCCAGATAGGTGGATGTCCACATGATATAAAAGAAAATATCATCCATTGCTCCAGTTCTGGACCAGATCTGATGCTCACATGCTTACAGAAGGTCCTTTCAGTGCTGAACAGGGATCAGCATGGGAACTCTGACTGGTCTGCAACTACACAGGCCTATTTGCAGCAAGCTTTGATGCACACCTTTTTCTGTTCTACCACCTTTTCATTTTTCAATGTTATGCCTGATTGGTGTACAGATGTTGCTAAAAACATCCTTTTCTTTAATAAATGAAATAATCATTTAAATATTTTGTTTTGTGTTGCATGTTTCTTTCTTTCTTCAACATTTTGTTTGAGGACCTGAAACGATTTCGTTAGAAAATATGCAAAAACACAGGAAACCAAGAGTTGGTTCATGCTCCCACGTCCATCCTGTGGTGATTTTGGTATGATACCTTCTCTCTTGACTGATGTTATGTTGCTCTTAACATGGCAAGAGTCTTTTGGTGAGTTTCATTTGAGGTAAGATTGAGAAGGCCTTCTACTGCAGCACCGAACCAATGTGACTACAGCCAGAATCAAAGCACTGCAGATTAATGAGAATCCACTCAGGACGAATGCTGCTGTGTAGGAGCCTGTCTGGTCCACCAGCCAGCCTAAGAGAGAGAGAAAATATCACTTGCATGTTTTGCATATAAATATGTCTCTAATAATTTGCACACTGGACCAACAATCCCCAATAAACATTTATTATTGCTGACAACTGGGTTTATGTCCCAGAATAAGAGTGGGTTAAGGAAAGAATGGTTGGTTTGCTAGGGAGCCACAGGTCAGTATGCTCTGGGCTTTTGGTACATATCCTTACCTCCTATTGGTGGACTGATGAGGTAGGGAAAGGCGTGTAGGAAGCAGACCACCCCTAGGGCTGAAGAAAGGTTGGTGGGCCCTACAGTGTCAGAGGTCACCACAGGGAGGAGTGCAACATAGGCACCATCGAAGTATCCATAGACAAGTGCAAAGGGAACTAGCAGCGAAAAGTCCCTCAACAGGGGCACAAAGAGGCAGCCAAGTCCATCAAATGCCACTGCAAGCAAGTAGCTCACTTTTCGATACGCCCTCAGACACCTGCAAAGACATATTCTACTTTTATAAGAAAAGTTCTTTAGAACGGCACAGGTCTAACTTTCTTAAAATGACCTTAATCTTTGCAACACAGCCCAGCTGTTCGGTAACGCTGATATCCACAATAAGCATAATGTTACAAATAGCTAGATAATGGACCACAAAAACATTAAAAATGCTAATTTTGCTGCCCAGTAGACCTGTTACAAAGCTAACTAAATACAATAACAGCAGGTCCTTGATCTGCATTCAAATTAATGATCGTCTGCTGGTTTTGAACTGTAGCAACACATAAGCAAAATACATAGCCTTTTAATTTGAGAGTACTTAAAAGAAATAGAGGATTGGGGCAAGTATGTAGTGATTTAAGCATCAAGTGTGCACAAGTAATGAGAAAGAAGCAAACTTAAGACCGCAAATGTCTCGGCTGATATTCTGCATTATGCCAAATTCGTGTAAATAGGGTCTTATTTGTCATTTAATAGTTAAAGGTTACCCATAACTATTCATTTTAAGAACTGAAAGACCTTGATCATGATGTTGACTCACTTTCTGTCCGAGATCCAGCCGAAAGTGATATTACCCACAATCCCCATCACTCCCAGAATGGACATGAGGAGGGCGGCCTGCTGATTGCATGCACCAACGCTGTGAGAATATGGCACAAGGTACACAAACGGCACACTGCAGCCAAACGCCAGGAACAGAAAGGACACTGACAGTAGCAGGAAGTCAGGTAACAGAAGGAAGCTATACCCTTTTACAGAAGGGACGTATAAAAATGTCTCTCTGCTCTCTGCTGCTTTGTTTATAGGCAAATTTAGACTTTCGCAGCAGTTCAGTTTACATAGAAGCCTTGGGGCAGCTAACTTTGCCTCTAATTTTAAGTCAGTTAGTGCTGAGTTAGCTAGCATCAATTCAGCAAGCTTTGGGTCATTTTGCTCAGGATCAGCTTGTATTGATCCAGAAGTCCTTGAGCTACTTAATTCTGAGTCAGTATGCACTGGTTCAGTTAACTTTAAGTCACTTAGTACCAAGTCTTCTAGACTCGAACTGGCAAGGGTTGAGTGATTTGGCTCTGAGCCAGCTAGCATTGATTCAGTTGGCCTTAGTTTTGAGTCAGTTATCTGGAAGTTAGTTTGCTTTGTGTCTGACTGAGTCTTCTGGTTTGAGACTGCTGACTCACTCAGTTTGGTCGATTTGCTGTGTGTATATGTGGAAGTGTCCTTAACCAAAATTCCTTTTGTGACCCCAGGAAGCTTAAAATCCATGTGATTTAGATCATTATTCATGTCAATATCTGCTACCATTTGCTCTTCTGTAGATTCTTCCAGACATTCTTTCTCCTTAAGTGCAGTGTCTCTTTGACCTGAATCTATAAACTTTGCTTCTTCTTGGTTTGACTTTTCTCCATTTTGGAGTAAAGACTCCTGCTCTTCCTGCGGTTCATACTCTTCTGTTGTCTCTCCGCTAGTCTCTCTTACAGTTACAGCACTGCCATCCATTTCCAAGCCTGGAGCCTTCAATTCCATGTGCAGTTCATCCCCTGCTAACTGAGAATATAGCATGTCCACCTCTATGTCCTTGCTACTATGCTTCTGCTTCTGGGTACCCAGGGGCCTCATAAGCGCCCCACAGACACACAAGTGTGAGACAAGCCCCCCGAGAATTAGAAGGGCTCCCTGCCAAGAATAGATTTCAATGAGGAGCTGCACCACTGGTGCGAGGATGAAGGTCCCAATGCCACTACCAGACATGGCAATTCCATATGCTAGAGCCTTCCTCTCACTGAAGTAGGTGCCCACTATGGCGACTGCAGGGGTGTAACACAAGGCAAAGCCCACACCTGAGAGGGAGGGAAAGGGAGAAAAGATGAAGCCAGTCAAACAACGTACGGAACTGTTCTGCAGTCTTTGTTCAGAGAAGAAGCTCAAATATTTATACTTATGAAAATGAAATTACTCATGCTTTAAAACGACCTTGTAGTTTGAGGCTTGTAGTGATTGATAACTTGGGTCTGTGATGTCTAAGCTACCTACTTTGGCCTCATAGCTCAAGTGGAAAACATACACCAAACAGGTCAATCTACATTTGGGGTAAAGGAGAAACCATGTAATTGTGTAAAATGACAGTGTGTGTGGGCAGGTGTCTAGAATATTCAATTAAACCTACATACTATTCCCATGGGGCAATTTAAAAGTACTGTATACTGCCAGACACAAGTGTGTGTACATCCCACCTGTGAGAATTCCTAAGGACAGGTAAAGATACTCCAAGCTTGTGGCAAAGGAGCTGAGAACGAGCCCAGCAGACGACAACAGTCCTCCAACCATCATTGCCACTCTGCATGAAAAGTGGTTCCCAATTAAACTACCTAGAGGAGCTGCAGAGACAGACCAGAATCATTCACTCCACCAAATGTATTTATCCATAATACAATAATCAGTATTAAAAGATGTACTATTTAATTATATTCTTCGTTTGTTTTTATTCAATATTAAATGTTTGTATTTGAATTTTAAGTGATTTTATTTAAAAGAAATATAAAGTCTTTCTGCTTTATATCATGTTTGGAACAGGCAACAGTATAACAGCAAGTAAAAGCGTAGTCATCAAAACACTTACCCCAGAGCATGGTGGAGGAGTCTACCAGAGAGTGAATCCACGCAGTGCTAGAATAATCACTGGAGAAGTGCGTGTGAAACTCCATGAAGAAGATGGACACACATCTGGCACAAAAGGAAACAGCAATGGTCATCTTTGGAAGACACTCCAAATGTGTTTCAGAGAATCTAATGTCACAAATTTGACATAATATCAGAAGTAACCCATGCCATAGAAAGCTTGACTGTGACTGTGAACCTAATGACCACAACGTTGCAGGTTTAAAACCCCCACTTCCTACTACTGTGACAACTCTCAGGGGGACTGTCCCTGTAACTAATGATAGTAAGTTGCTCTGAATAACAGCATCTGCTAAATTTATTTCTATTATTATTTTGAAAAGTTATGATTTTGCCCACATTTACAGCGACAGTTTGTTTGTTTGTTTTGGGTTTTTGTTAGGGTTCAACCAAATATACATATTAATTGTTACTGAATCTTAAGTCTTAAGTTTAAGTTTATAATGTTTGCACAGTCAGAAAGGAGCGGTTCAGGATACATTTCACTGTGTGTTATACTTGTATGACTATGGATGTGACAAAAAAAGAATCTGGAAACAATATTCCATTACACCTAACATTAAACCTAAACTTATCCTTAAACCAAAGCTTGGATTTAATCCGAACCCTGAACCTTAAACGGCTAATAATAATAAGACTAAATAATAAACACCAGGTAGTTTGTTAACCACTGAAGTATCTGTTGGGACCATCTAAAAAAAGTGTGCCTATTTTATTTATATATATATAATATATTTTATATTTTACTGTTATCCGCTTAGAAATTATATTCTCATATAATACTAATATCAACATTGTCTACAATATGTGCATCTATTAATTCTTGTACAGTGTAATTTTATTCATATATATATATATTTATATTCATATACAGTAATCCCCTGCTTTTCACAGGGGTGACATTCTAATAACTCCCACATTTAGTGAAAAACCATTTTGTTTTTCTATTTTTTTTGTGTTCTTGGTAACGCCTATTTTTATTGTGTTAAATATGCCCCCAAATATGCTCCTAAAACACTTTTTCAGTTTTAATACATTACCCTTAACGAAAGTATAAAGGCTATAGACAGCTTATACAGACTGTCCTGTATTTCATTTTCTTTGCTTTGTGATGTCGTTTTCTTTGGTATAAACAGGTAAATACAGTATAAAATTGTGTATTTTTTGTTTTATTCAGGGAGGAGTATTGTAGAGACCCGCTGGTTAAAGCAGCCATTGGATGGCAAATGAGCTCAACAGCCTCTTTTCATTTAATTATCAGTAATAAAACTACTGGGCCTTAAGAAGAACTAAACGAAAAACAAGAGAAACACTCAAGATGAGTCAGGGGCGGACTGGCAATATGTGCGTTCTGAAAAAGTGCAGCTTGCATGGAAATGACTTTCAGCTGTACCAAGTTAAGACTGATATGTGTGTGTATAAGTGGAGTGCCATTTTTCAATCTTTCAGCAGAATTGTTCAGCCCTTTTTCGTGCAAGTGTCCACAAACTATACATGTGATCGTGATACTAAGCGTGAGAAATAAGAAACCTGAAATATAGCAGTCGCCCCCTGGTGGCTTACTGCAGTACAGGCAATATGAGTCTTAACATCAAGCGTTTTTGCGTGTATCTTTAAAAGCACTCTAGAAATAAAATGTATTATTATTAAAATGTATTAACATTGACAAAGGCTTAAAAAATAACAGAAATTTGAAGGAAAATTTGAGAAAAACGAGAAAACCTGAGAAAAATTTGAGAAAAACTCAAATTGGCCATTGGACAAATGTAGTTAATGACCCCTGCATGTGTTTTAGGCTAAAATCTTCTCAGTAATAAGACATATGGAACTTATGTAACTTTTTTGTATGTAATTTTTATTTAGGTAGTGAGGTCACTCTGAAAGGCATTAAACACTCGAGGTGTCTGGTTCCTACCACCAGCGTCTGACTCTGCAGGAATACTGTTTCCCTTCAGACCTCTATGGATTATATTAATTTTGAAACATAATTTATTCTTTATGCAGATCATTTTCAATTAAATAAAAATAATTTTACTGAACACGTATAAGTAGATGCTTGTGGTGAGTGAATCAGTGCTGATATCAGAAAAGCAAGAGTAACGTTTTATCTGTACTTCTCTCTTGAGTTTGGTCCATATCTGACCTGGTGACAGCGCGGGTACAGATGGTGGTGATGAAGCAGCTAGCAACGATCATCCAGCCCCATCCTCCATCTGGAGCAGCTGCTGCAGAGCGCTTCACTCTTTCAGCCATACTCTCACACCTGCACCACTCCCTCTCTCACTCTTCTCATTCAGCTTTGGGGGGAGTCCACCTCTGCTCTGTCGTCTTGGTGTTCTCCACAGTCGTAGGCTTGGCTTGTCCTGTTGTTTTCTTTCTGTCTTTAAATGTTGTTAGTCAGGAACTGAGGTTGCATCAGGCCTGTGAACGGAAATGAGTACAAAGTTCTTGAGTACAATGTCCTTTACTTCAATATCCTTACAAATATTTCGTTTTTAACAATTCACAGGTTTATCTATAAAATTGACAAAGGGATGGATAAAATTCTGACATCAATGTGTTAATACTCGATTAGCCACAATCAGCTCCATTAAGTCCTGGTACCCTCAGAAAAGAAAGGTCATGTTAAATGTCTTGGAAAATTCCTCTAGTTCCTTAGTTCAATCTCACCCTGAAAACATGTAAAATACTGAAAAAAAACCCCAACTGTTTATTTTATACCCATGCACAGTGAAGGGGGGTTTAGAGAAAAAAAATACTTTAATAAATTATACATTATACTTTAATTTGGTGGCAATATTTTCATGTCACCAAGTCTGCAAAGATTGTAGACAGCAGCTGTTCCTGGAGTTAACTGACAAAATAAGCTCATTCAAAGCAGATGGTTATTCTTAAGGAAGGATCTGCTTTGTTAAGTATGGTGGAGAATCTGAGAAGGTTTGTGGCCATGCGTCCTCCAAAGCCATGAGGAACCTTGTTAGATAAAGATTTGACCCTTTACTGGCCTCTAGTGGCCATCCCGCTAGTGTCATGAAACTTGACTGCTTGGATATTTTTTAATATAATCCAATCAAATACTAGAAATAAATGCTTTCAGAATTTTTAATGTAATGAGAAATCTTAAAAAGTCTGACTGAGGGTCTCCTGGAAATGTTGAAAAAAGTAATAAAAGGTGCTTTACTGGCTAGGCTTAACTAGGCGCTGAATTATTTACTGTGTTGTGGTTTGAAAGACCACTGAACTGTCAATACTGGCAATGCGAGTTGGGTCCAAGTTCATTATTTATATGTGACACATCACCTAAATTATTAAGTTAGGGTCCTGTACTTAAGGCAAATTCTACTATTAGTTCTGCTATTCTACTATTATTTCTATTAGAAATGTAATTGTCTGTTAATAGTCTATAAATGGTTTGTTATTCTGAATGTAAGATTTTGAAAGAGATTCTAAAGCTTCCTTTTAAAAGAACCTAACAATTAGGAAAAAACTGATGTGATTTTCTGAATCAGCAAAACTTGACTAAAAAATTGCAATAAAAAATGATTAACCAGTGTTATTGTCCTTATGACTACAAAATGTTTGGAAAAACTGTAGAAGTGGGAAAACTGAGGTTAAAATGAGGGTTTGTTTTGAGTAATGAGTGTAAGTGAGTGTAAGTGAGAAACACTATTACACCTGTTAGTGGAATGTCATCACAAATATAGTAATGCCAACATGAAAGAGCACTCCTTCTTCTGGTAGACACGTTTAGAGGTGATGGTCTAAGGCAGCGGTTCCCCACCTGGGGTCCGGGCCCCCCTGAGGGGGGAGTGAGAGATCACTGGGGGGGGGCGCACAATTTTGTCTGCACTGACGTTACTGAAATTATATTCATAAAAACATTAAATTCATACAATCCCAATGTCTGAGAAACGTAAAAGGGTGTGTGTGTGTGTATATGAGTATAAAAACCTACAACCACTGTTTATTTTTTGCAAATAAAAGTGTAATTAATCACTCATTTCATTATTTTTGTGCATCTATGCGGGTAGGAGTTGGGGTTTGGGGGGGGCCGGGCTTGTCTTGAACACAGGCAAGGGGGGCTTCAAGGAAAAAAGGTTGAGAACCACTGGTCTAAAGCATCTTAGAGACGTCTAAAGGAGGCATTGTTAACTGTAGGCCAATGCAGAGGCCTACTGGAGCAGCAGTGGTCCAGTAAATAGGTAAAAGGGAAGACAAAACAAAAAAACAACCCCCACCAACTGTTCCAAACCTCAGACACACCTACTTGCTCTTTGTTAAGGATTACACACACACCTCCCCTCATTGTACACCAGGAAGGTTTAGCATATGAGTGGATGCAGGACAATGGCAGGGCGACCCAAAGTGCCTCCTCTGCTCTGCAACAGACCCCCTCATTTTTACAGGAACATAAAGTTTCTAAATTATTGAAGCAGTGTTTTTAACTTAATATTATGACACTGTAAATATAATGTGGTTGCATGTTTAAATAATAGCCTTAATAACAAATCCATAAAGGTCCACCAGCTTAGGGCTACTGTAATGGCTTGGTGCAAGTACAAGTAATGATGAGTTTTGGAGTCAATATTAACACACCTAGAATATACAAACTAAAAACAAAAATGTAAGAAATATATGACATTAATGTGCCTTTATCTGACAGATAAGGAAAGGTAGAATTAAAGAGCAAATACTCTAAACTGTATAAAACTGCATCCCCCAGATCCAATGCAAAATTTTACTAGCTGCTAAACTATACTAGTCAAAAATGTCTTCACGCTTACCTGGAAAGACCCGTGTCTGGGTTCCCTCACCTTCACACAGTCCTGAGTGCTGGTCAGAGGTTGGAAGTGTGAGGGTCGAGCTGCTGGCTGCTGAATGAAGGTGTGTTTTGGAGGTAAAGTAGCTGAACTGGCCTGTCCGCCTCCTCTGGTTGGCTCTCCATTGCTGCTGGATCCTCATAGCTGGTCTAATGGAGCACACCAGCATGTCCTGAGGGGATTTAGCAGAAGATATTTTGACAGGGCTTGGGTTATGGATACCAGGGACACAAAATTAAAGCAAACTCTGGCTTTAGTTCATAAAAGGGCTCTGGCTGCCTCTCAAAACACGTGTATATGAGCTAGCAGGGCTGCTTGCTCATATGAATAAACTATCAGGTCAACCAGGTCTGAGTTATACGTTAATGGTTCTAGACAGGTAGAGAATATAAAATAACACAGGTCAACAATTTTTTCCTAATCATCAGAAAACACTTTTCTAAACCGTTTTTTCATGCTGATTTCAGATCTGCTTTCAGGTTTGTTCAGTCACATCAACTTTTTGAATTATAAGCAATACAGTAATCCCCAGCTTTTGCAGGGGTTATGTCCCAAGAGCACATGTGTCAGAATCTATATTGCTTAAAAAAACATTAGCATTAGCGTTTAGCATTATCAGCGTGCGGCGAGCGAAAACAAAGACTCGTACACAAAATAAAGATTGAAATAACTCTCTCTACCCACATGTTTAGACAGAGCACAGCTTCCTAATACTAAATAAACTGAGATAACTGTTCAAAGTTCGGTTCTCAGAATGCTGATCTGCATAAAACTGAGGGGTTACTGTATTAGATCTGCAATAGACTTGCATGCGGCTTTTATTAAAGCGCAGCTCAAATCAAGAACTGTTTCAATATTTTCAGAGTGAAGTCAGACAGGCCACACTGTGGCATAGATATAATGATCAGAGT
>JBBJLR010122944.1:0-18890 GCA_037577145.1 Brachypetersius gabonensis | reverse complement strand
AGAGATGATCTGCAAAGAGGAGTCGACCAAAATTCCTCCTAAAATGTGCGCAAACTTGGTCATCAATTACAAGAAACCTTTGACCTCTGTACTTGCAAACAAGGGTTTTGCCACAAAGTATTAAGTCTTTTTTTGTTAGAGGGTTCAAATACTTATTTCACTCAATGAAATGCAAATCAGTTTTTATCTTTTATTTAAAGTTATTTTTTCAATTTTTTTTTTGGACAAACTTACAAAATCCGCGAGGGGTCAAATGCTTATTTCCTCCACTGAATATATACCTACATATGCTTTATTGGGTTCATTAATCTAATTAGGTTCATTAACCTTTATCAACTGCTCATTAATGCAAATATATGAACAACCAATCACATGGCAGCAACTCAATACATTTGACATGGTCAAAACAACCTGCTAATATTCAAACCGAGAATCAATAAACATCACATAAGCATGCATTAACTGTTCAGGCTGGTGGTGGTGGTGCAATGGTGTGGGGGACCAACTGAGCATCATTTCAACACCACAGCCTACCTGAGAATTAATGCCAAGCATGTCCATCACTTTATGGACAGTGTACCCATCATCAGATGGTTACTTCCAGCAGGATATCCATTTCAAAAAGCTCAAATCATCTCAAACTGATTTCTTAATCATGACAAAGTGCTCCATGACCTCAGTCGGCCTCCACAGTCACCAGATCACCAGTGGAGGACTTTTGGGAGGTGGTGGAACAGGAGGCTCCAATCACAATGCTGTGTGCAATGCAGTCATGTCAGTATGGACCAAAATCCAAGGTTTTGTTGAATCTATGCCACAAAGAACTCAGGTAAGTCAAAAGGGCGTCCGACGCAGTACTAGCAAGATGCACCTAATAAAGTGGCCAGTGAGTATAAAAACACAGATACACATATATGTGTATGCATATATATCCATCTATATTTAAACACATGCTAATGTAATACGAATACCTAATCCTTCTTTTAAAAACTACTAAACTTTAAAATATTAATTAAAAACTCTTAACTTGACCATCCAAAATAGACAATCATGTTCAAACTACTTAAACACTGGATTCACACACAAACAAATGCATTTAATCTGCTATAACATCTGGGTAAACTACGTTTTAGGGCATGGTCTGACACTCAAAAAGCACGAATTGTGTTGAAAACGAGGTCTATGTGTCCTTGTTATTTACTGATCATCATTTTGTTGAGATGTCTCTTTAAATAAAAACTTGAAACAGATGTACCTCGGTCCAATACTCGCTCGCATTAAAACACTTTGACAGAATTCATTTCCATGAGAAGACTCACAGAGCAATTTTTATAAATAACAAGAGCCTCTAAGGATTTACAGTCTAAAGGCAAATGAAGAGGCTATTCAGCAGAAAGATGCGTATCTGGCTGACCACTTTCTGCAGGACAGTCAGTATTCAGTCATGGCAGTTTGATGGAGCTATAATGAAGTGAGGCTGCACTGGACCATAAAAGCTTCCCATCGGCCGGAATGAAAAGTCCAGCCCTAATCAATCAATATATACATAGACTTTTAATGTATGTACAGTTCATTGAGTATGAAGTCAGTGACCAGGGATTGCCTTGATCAAAAGCTTTAATAGCACTTAAAGAATTCACCTATGGAGAAAATTGATATATGCGTATACCTGCATACAAGATTTCTTTATATAGGTTATGCGATTTTTATTAACAGTCATCAATGTCAAATTATGCACTCCACTGTTTTTTCAGAATGTTGGCATTAAGAATTGATCACACTTCTGGTGGAACCACATGGTCTGAAGCAGTGTACTTTACCATCATTTTGATGAAGGTTTTGGCCATAAGTATATTTTTTTAATCCATTCATGGTTGAAAATTGTGTACCAGGTGATGTAAAGCATATAAGCACAAACAAATAAAAAGCAAACAAAATATTGTAGACCATCTCTGGTTTCCACCACCCTGAAGTTCTCAAATGCAGAGTCATGCCACAGCCATATGTGGTCAGGAGTCCAAGAGAATGGCCAGGAGTCTCTGGGTGGGTCGAATGGCCCTCCCTCTACCCCCTCACTCCTCCATGAATTATAGACTTAATGGCAGTGGACGTTCTCATATCATGTTGAGCCACATGAGCAGCAGTTTAAAAAACTTGTGGTGGTATTTCTAATGAGGAATACCTTCACCCTCCCAGTGTTGGCTGGATGAAGTCCAAGCTAGTGGGTGGGATCAAACACGACCAAAAATTGGGGTCAGAATTGAGCAAAATTCCAAAAAATGGAGTAACAATCCATCTAAACGACTGTATTGTGTAGAAATTGAAAACAAATCAGTAAAATACATGAGGCCAGCACTGTCCGCCCCAAGAATGCACACTCTACCGATCTATCCCAGTAATTGACAGCACATTCCTTTCACTTTGCTGAATGACCAGCACCAACTAGATAACATGACCCCTTCTAAAGACTGGTGCCCTGTAGGCCAGCTGTACATCTGATGGTGCATCACATTTGACCTCATTCCTCCAATCGCCTGACAAAAGCACCAGAGAGGCAACTCATGTAAAAGTGATGAGACTGGAAATCTGAAACAGGCAACAAAAATATACCCACCACAGCCTAAATGGTTATTCTGTAACAAGGACGTTCTCCCTCTTCCAGTGGAACCTGCTGAAGGATTTACAGTAGCTACAGCATCCCCTCCACTCCCACTCTCCTGCCCACCCACTGTAGACCCTGTTAGGAGGAGGATGTGAGGAAGATCCTTCACCCTTCAGCAGAGACAAGAGCTACCTTCCAAACCACGCACCCATATTCTACTGCTCAAAGCATTTTTATCGATGTTCATTCATTTTTACGCACTACTTAATGTTCTTTTCAGGCTGGAGCGCAGTCACGGACTCTCCCCTCCACATTTCCTCTATATCAGTAATGGCAAAAAATGGACATAGTAGGGAATTTCCAGTGTTACACTGAACCAGGCGAATTTAGTTTAATTCTCCGAAACGGTTTCTCTGAAAATAATTATTATTACTATTACTATTACTATTATTATTATGACACTAAATAAGTCAAGTAGTTTTATTGAATAGTCGTCTGGACTGTCTAGCACAGTGATTCTTGTCTTCTCTAGGCGTGACAGGCCCACACACACACACACACACACACACACACACACACACACACACACACACACACACACAATGGGAGAGATTCAGCTCTGCAATGAAGGCAACGCTGCGCAAACATTCCCAACAGAGCTCAGACGCAATTAAAAATATTTCCATTAATAAAGTTAAAGGACATTTCCAGATTTTTACCTGCAGATCCGACGGTTGCTTGCTCTTTAGTGTGATCCTCTGATCCAGTGACAGTATTCCCTCCGAGATAAATCCCCTCTACAAATCCACGGAGAGCTCTCTCACCATCCCCGGCACAAGACGCGCTCCCTCGCCCCTCCACCGCGCTCAGGCATCGGGCTCTGTTTTCCCTCTGACCCCTGAGGTGGAAACGGGTGGTCTGCAAACCAGGGGGGAAATGTTGAGTCGTTTTCAGTTAGCAGTAACAGCACAGAGGACAGAACACACAAGGACGCGCTGCGAATATAAATACCGGCTATCTGAGGCTTAATATATTCTGCCCTGCGAAGAGAGCGCCCACGTCAGGGTTTGAAAATGCCTGCCCCCTGGTTCCCACGTCAAAATAAGAGCACATGGTCCTTGGAAAAATCAATAAACAAACCCAAGCAATGCAAAACAAAGATCACAATGTCAGATACACAACAGGAATACAAGTATTGAGATCCCTAACCATTACACCAACAGGGACTTTAATGACACTGGATTCAAATACATATATGTTGGAACCATACACATGGATTTTGTCCCCCCCCCCAGTTTCCAATCCTCTTGGAAGGCCTTCCACAAGGTTGGAGAGTTTCTGTGTTGTCCCAAAGGTGTTGTGTAGGGCTGAGGTCTGGGCTCTGTCAGCACCAGTCAAGTTTTTCTACACCGAACCCATCCAACCATGTTGGAGGCATGGTGTCTTGGTATGTTGGAGCATTGCCCTCCACTGAAAGTGAGAGGCCCAGCTCAAACTCAGTTATTTGTCCCAATAACTTTGTCCAGATGAACCAGTTAACATCAGCGTTTCACATATATTGCAGATTATAACACTGACGGGTCACAAGCAACGATATCTAAGAGTCTATAAATATGAATATCAGTCTTCATTGTCATTTTTCCAATTTTAAGCAAGGACTCAATAGCAAACAATACCAGCAGCACTGGGAGGGTGAAGACTAGCATGTGTTTCCCCTGAACCATGTCAGTCTGCTAATGCAACGTTATTTAACCATTCCACTGATGGCCAACTCTGTTATGCCAGCCTTACGGATGCTTAGCATCACCCTGAGTGAAGGAGGGAGAGGGAGGGCCTTACTGCAAACCTGACCAACAAACCTGACCAAGAAAGCATAACAGTCCTCATTCTCTTAGGGTGAGAGGGCGTTATTGGTCAAGTTTATTGTTATGCCTGGATGCACAAAGCTACGTGCCCCAGTAACAGGTCAGTGCTGGTGTTTCCTCTTAGCTTAACCTGTAGATGTTTGTAGATCACAGTGGACGACTCTATTCCAGATGTTTATTCATCCAAAAGCCAGAAGACACCGAGAGTCTATCTATGATTTCAGTCTTCCAATAGCATCACAGATACAGATGATGAAAGCTGATGAAAGAACTGCAGAACTGAATCTATTAACACCCGTGTTTGCCAACACCTTCATCACCCGAGTGGTCCCAACTCTGCATACGTAACCTGGAGCAGAGCTTGTAATGTCAAAAGAAGTTTAGACAAGTGGTTTAAAAATAGTAAAGAGTGCCCTGAGGATCCTGAGATCTTCTCCACCGTTTGGCTGCAAACAGTAGAACCTTTAGTAAATCATTTTAATATAACATTACAGTCCAAAGCAGGAGACTGACAGGAGAACGTACCCCCTGGCTCAGTGGATTCAATTGTGGTCCATCAGGATCTTATTATGCCTTGGATTGCCTGACTGTTGACAGTACACACATCATCAATATCGGTATTGACATACAGTTGCACAGATAAAGGCTAAAGCTCTGGCCCTTTTGTTCTCATGGTGTAAGTGCCCATTTGGTTGTTATAGTTAATACTTTTTTAGTATTTTTGTCTGTTTAATATGCATGCGTGTGTCTGTACATGCTGGAATAGAAAAGGTTCTTTCCCAAACTGTGCCCACGAAGTTGGAAGCATGGTGTTCTCCAAAACATCTTGGGATACTGAAGCATTAAGATTGTGGAAGTAAGGGACCGTCTGAAAGTTAAAAGTTTATACTTTTGTCCATATAGTGTGTATGTTGATGAACCCACCCTACTTTAAGCTCCACCTTCATGAAGGATTGATTGAAACATTTCACGCTCAGTTTGTTCCCACTCTAAAATGCTCCCACACACATTTAGCCCAGATTTTCTCTTGGCTGTCCCCAGATGTTATAATGATGAGGCCACGTTTGGTCCCTCAAGACTAGTTTCATCACTTTTTGTCTCCTTAACTATTGTTCTCACTCTGTGGGGTGGGGCGAAATAAAAAACAGCTCACAGGTAAGGTAGTGGATATGGGCATTTAAAGAATGTTGTTGTTTTTTTTTTTTAACTGTCATCGCTGGATTTGTGAGACGCTTTTGTCTTCCCGATGTCAATGAGCAGGTGGAACATAACCATGGTGTGGTGGATACAACCATGGGCTTGGGTTCAATCCCCTACCAAACCAAGTAGTTTGCTACACCGATAAGGGTCCTTGGACAAGACTCCTAACACTACCTTTAACTGCATGTGTAATATGATTCAATTGTAAGTGCCACTGCAAAACAGTGTATGCATAAATGTAAAATATTGAATGACTGAAGAGAAATTTGTCTCTGTATCATCCTCATACCGATGAAACAGGAATGGAGGTCCTGAACACTGAGTTTAAAAAAGTGAAATATAAAGGGGAATATGCTTTCGTTACATTAGTACATAAGAACATACACTATTTTGACAAAAGTATTGGGACTCACCTGTTTTTAAGGGTTTGGGCTTGGCCCCTTAATTTGTGGACACAGTTTGGGGAAGAACCTTTTCTATTCCAGCATGACTGTACCTCAGTGCACTAAGCAAACTTCATAAAGACATGGCTGGATAAGTTCAGTGTGGAATAACTTGACTGGCCGCACAGAGCCCTGACCCCAACCCCATCCAGCACCTTTCGGATTAACTTGAACGGAGATTGAATGGACACAAACTCCCACAGAAACTCCAAAATCTTGTGGAAAGTGTTCCAAGAAGAGTGGTAGCTGTTATAACTGCAAAGAAGGGACCAACTCAGTAATAAAGTCTATGACATTAATGTCCCTGTTGTTCTAATGGTCTGGCGTCCCAATACTTTTGTGCATATAATGTAGCTTGTTGGCAAAATGTCATTGCTTTATGATTTGTAAGGAATACTTACGAGTTTAAGTAAATAATAAAGTTATATTTTGAGGAATATAACTAAGAACTTTATATAAGTATAAATCTTTCAAAACACTGCTAATACAGTAATTAAATAAAATTCCTTCAGTATTTTCCACACTGAGCCCCAACAGAGTGTCTGTGGTTGTTTCCATGGAGACCGGGTTTATCAATTCTGATACTGATCCTCGGGACTCATGGAGACCCAGCAAAAAAACACTCCCAGTCTCAAGAGGAGAAAAAGAAGAGAAAGAGATCTTCTTTTTCAGACCCAACCCGCTTGTTTTTTTTGTGTCAGTGAATTAAATAAACAAACAACCAAACAAATAAATAAACGCGGCGCTGCCCTATCGTACTGAACTGGCGCCCCCTGCTGTTTGTGGGCATTTATTACTTTTACAAGAGTCGGGACTAGTAGAGCAACAAAGAGCATGATGAAGATGGAACTGGGGGCGAAGAAACACAAGAACAGACTTAAACAGCTCCCAGTAAACTGTATATAACTTTACGCTTTATAAGAACATATAAAATAACCAAATTACTCAAGCTACACCTTTTATTTTCTGCTGTTTAGTTGTTAGTCTCGTTCTTAGCTGTTGTTCATATAAAAACAGTTTTATATGAAGTGTGTTACACAGGTGAAGTCATCGTTTAATCGTCAGAGTTACGCAAGGCAATATTCTCCTATTGTATTAATAGCTACTGTCCCTACATGGTCTCAGTATGAGCCTGGTCCACTCCTGAGAGCCCACTAATCACCTCTAGGCCATCTTCTCCAACTCAGACACCATCTGACCCTCAGGAAGACCTAACTTCTTCAGGCCAGTACACTCCTGTTGTGCATATTTGGTGTTATTGACAGCTGGAGATTCTGTATCTCTATCAACACCTTCTCTGTCTGAACCATGAGCCTCAACCAGACCCAATGCTGTCTAACCAGTGTGCTCCTGAAGAAAGGCTACACACTTCTTGTTAACTGTAACCTTTTCAGTGTTGTTGCCACAGCATGTTTGACATTATAGACAACTTGAGATACTGCATTTCTGCAGAGCCAAACATCAGCATCTTCTCCAGCTGGGGCACCTGAGATTCGACCAGACCCAGGACTCTTTAGCCCAAGTGCTCCTGGGGTAAAGCTATACACATCACATCAGTTTTAGCTACATTTTAGCCAAACAATGGCTGTGTTATTCACCTACATCCCATGTTTCCTATATTAACCAGTACACAGCTCATCTGTACTCACCTCACTGCATATTTGAGGGTACAGGTGACTTGAAATCTTTCATCTCTGAAGAGCCGACCCGGGCCATTACTAGACCCAATCCTCAACTAGATCCCAAAGCTGTCTCCCAACTAGACTGCTCCTGAGGTAAGACTCTACAGACTCTGTGTTTCTTATAGTAACACACTGTCACATTTCGCCTGAACTCATTCCAGTAGATATGTGGCATTATAGGCACCCGAAGATACTGCATCTGACCACAACCCACTCACTGCGTCTCTTCAGACTCCACTGCTGGCAATTTCGCCCCCTCAGCCAAAACCTGAGCCTCAGCCCCCACACAATTATCCAGAGTGCTCTTAGGTGAGACTATGCCCACTGCTCTTATCAGATCTATCAGTTTTCTTTAAACAGTTTTATTTGTGAGTAATAAGTAGACTGGAGATTTTTAATTCGAGACACTTTAAGAAACTCCTATTTATTCAGATATTAACAGAGCAACTAGAAAATGTTAATCTGTGTTTAATGAATTCTTATGCAATCTATGTTTCCTATATTAACCAACATACTGTCCTATTTAAACTACTGTGTGTTTGGCTTCCTAGGTGACTGGAGATGGATCTGACCGGAGTCAACTTACAGCACCTACCAAGGATCAGCTGCTGTCACCTTCACCTCAGCCAGCACCCGAGCCAGGGAGCTCCCGGGGTGAGGCTGAGTGCTCTGCTCTTTTCAGGTCTGACATTTCAGGAGTTTAAGTCGTCAGTACCAAGCTCTGTATGTTTGACATTATAGTCAGCTGAAGATCTCGCTGTCCCTCCTAAAGCTTACCAGGGTCTTGCTTTATAGTAAGCACCCTAGTTTTCACCCTTTTGCTAAGCTCATCTGCTTAAAATGTATTTAGAAAGACATTTACTAACTGTCTGCATGTGTGAAATTAATCCAAGTTACTACTTTGCCATCCAGAGGAGTTTTCTCCTAGGCTTTCAGCGTTTTCAGTTGTTCTTTCCTGACAGTGGTTTCTTGGTTTCACTCTGTAGATCGTAATGAGCAACAGCCATCATTCCAAATACGCCAGAGTGGCCAGCAGGGACATGTTTGGAGGACTGGCTGATTGAAATGCAAGGGTAACACAAAACGTTCATGTAAAAGATACCAGAACCGTGTTCTGTCTGATCTCTTGATTAAGGATCAAGCATCTGTTTTTTTATAGACGCTTCCAGTCTTCCGTGACAATGAAATTTGCTCAGAATGCTTCCTATCATGAAACTATTTGCACTGAGCTGGAGGAAGTTGGAGTGAGTTCATGCTTTCTTGGTCTTAGTTCACATTCTGGTTCTTACAGTGAGTGAGGCCGTGACATTAATGATTTGAATCATCTTAGATTCATCACTTTAATATCATAGACACTGCTTGCAAGGTATTTTTGTCTTGTCATTGCCAGAGCCTTCTGAGTGACAGCATCCGTCCATCCATCCAACAGGCCATCCATTTATCCATCTCTCCATAGTACATTATTCAGGAATATGTGCAAAGAATAAATAACTTTTCTCGCCAAAACTGCACTGCGTCTCAAAACGTGTCGCATAATAATAGTCTTTCCATTCTTAAATTAAGAATTAATAATCAGTCAGGACTAAGAATGCAGATTAAAGAAACAATGATCGACTAGGACTGAGGGCGTAGATTAAAGTAATATCAATAAAATGAAGGGTGAGTAGAATATCTTGGGTATCGTAAATGAGCATTATTTAATACAAATCGTGTTTGTTTGCCTAACTATTTCTAGGTAAAAACCTCCTATCTACATGTATGCATATAGGAAGTTTTGGCATTGAAAATTCTGAACTTGTTCAGAGGTTGTCATTGCTGCTTTGATGTGAATGTCCCTATCATTATCTCTTAATTGATGGTCAACGCTAGACATTTCAACACCATGGCAGCCAGCAACCCAGACAACAGAAGAAAGGCTAGTAGTGGTACAGATGCATTGTTGGGAAGAGTTCCAGTGTTCTAACATTATGGTGGGAGTAAATGTGTATTTGAAACAACTGAGAATAGTATTAAAGATTTGACACTAATGGTATATGCAAGGGCATTATTTAGAGAACAAGAGATGAAAAACTGGGCCAATTCCCCAATGCTTCTAGCCTCATGCTAACACTACTAACTGTAAAATGAATTATTACAGCATAATCAGAACTCCAACTCTCTGTCTTGGGTAAATATGACAGTATCTGAAGTAAATACACTAGTAACTGAGCTAAATATACAGCAAGTAAGGTAATTATATACAAGTAACTAAGCTAAGTATGCACTCACTGAGGTAAATATACTAGTAACCGAGCTAAAGATGCAGAAATTGAGGAAACATGCGAGTATCTGAGCTAAATGTGTATTCATTGAAGTAAATATGGAGTACCTGAGGTAAATGTACCCATTTGTCATACATGAACACACCACAGCACAGAGTAAACAAGTCCTAACTGACGTAAAGATATTACTAACTGATCTAATAATGCATTAACTGAGGTAAATGTGTCAGTAACTAAGGTACACCTGTTAAGAACTGACATAAATATGCAGTAACTGAGCTATTGATGCAGTCAGTAAGTTAAATATACTAGTAACTGATCTAAATATGCAGTAACTGAGGTTAATGTGCTAGTAGCTAAGGTAAACATGTTATTAACTTAGGAAAATGTGCAGTATCTGAGGTCAGTATGACAGTATCAGAGGTGTATATATAGTGTTAATTACTGACAATTAAATAGCTGAACGCGTGAATGACCCAGATGGGACTCGAACCCACAATCCACCGTTCTGGAGGCTGATGCCATTATCTATTGTGTTAATTTAGCTTATAAAGAAACTCATAAAAACACATTATCTGAAAAAGTCTATTATCCCCTTTTTACAATCATTACACACGAACAATAGTTCCAGAGATGATGTTCTGACACCGTTCAGCTGTTCCGAGTCCTCAAACTTTTGCGAACACAATGGCTGCAGCGTGACTTTAAGTAACACATAGATACTGTTTATTTGGTCTGTTATCAACAGGTCTTCATATAAAAAGTGGTTCAGTTACAAAAATACGATTTCCAAAAATTTAGGACCTGTGGTTTATACTAAAAGCAGAAAATGTGGTCTTGCATAGTGACATCTGTGAAAATACCACAACAGAAACAACATTACATATAAGAAGGATTCCTCAGTTAGCGGCAGACAAATAACAGCTGGAATAGAACTGGAATGTTCCTCATTTTGTCACCTCTCCGACAGTCTTGACTTTTGGCTTTCATCAACAAAATAACTGAGAAACCGCTCGACCTGGTCCAGTGTTCCAGAAAGGATCCTAGTGTTAGAGTGTGTTCAGTGACACTCTCACGCTTTTCCACACCCCCTTGAGCTCTGTGCTACTAAAATGATGGGGAAACTACACAATATGTCCAAAGGTATGCAGACACCCCCAGCATCAGCTAGGGGGTATAAAGTACCCAAGCACTTGATCTAGTCTCTGGAGGGATGGAGTGATGTTTGTGATCCCATAGATCCAACATCCAGTACCTGACCTCACTAATGCTCTCATGGCTAAATGCAATCAAATCTTCACAGCAACGTCCAAAAGCCTAAGCCTTTTAAGATGAGTTGAGGCTGTACTGCAGCAAATAAGAGACAAACTCTCTGTTAACACCCTTGATTTTAGAAGAAACAACGGATGAGCAAGTGTCTACAAACTTTTGGACATACTGAATCCCCTCGGATTGTTTTACTACTCATCAAAATCATTGTCTAATCGAAATACACATTCATTACATTTCTTCAACATAATAGGGCTTATGAATACACCATATATGGCTCATATAAATTGCAGACTGACCTCAACTGTGATGGTATGGAGCCCAAAAAAAATGGAGAGTTCATACAGAATATGAAAAACAAATGCAGTGATTGTACATATCTATACACAGCTAATAAAAAAACAACAACTAGGGAGTACTGAAGAACAATTGTTGCAGCAGGGATTTTTCCTCACTAAGTGTATATGATAGCACTGGAAACTGTCATACACATCAATGCCTGATAATGGAATGCAAGTTATTAGCAAATAACCCAACTGACTGTTCCTCTGCTAGTTTTCTTACATGGCACACATTTGATGGCAGAAAAAAAAACTGATAAAGTATCAAAAGCACTTGAGAAATTCCTAAACGTAAGAATTTGCAGATGCCAGTGAAATGCTGGATACAGCAAAGAAGGCATCTGGTTCACAGTTTTCATGTGTGATTGAGTTTGGCAAAGTTAACCACAGCTTTCAGGTTTTCCGTGTCCATCAGATAGGCAAAGTTTAAAGGCTCAAAGCAGCGTGCAGCGCTCCTTCAGGCTTTTCTTCTTCTTGCCACTCTTCCCGTTTTTGTCCTTGTTCTCCGCCATCTTTTTAGCTCGTACCTCCCTCATTAGGTCGAAGAAGACCTGAAAACAGCACAAACACGTCAGTAATACCGGTTATTTCAGAATCGCCTGATCACAGTTACTCGAGATGATAATTATTTATCGGTCATTAGATTTTCTAACTGTTTGTGCAGGATGGGCTGAGACAGGTTAGTACAAACAAAGAGCAGGAAATAGACTGTTAACTTGATACAAGAAGTTCAAAGGGTCTTGACAAGTATTTTTATGATTTGTTAGATGAGGAGTGGTCTCCACAGAGTATGCTTGCCAGATGCATTGTAAAAAATAAGAGACCACTTTGTTCTGTTCACTGTTTGTACACTTTGCAGCAGTCTCTCTCTCTCTCTCTCTGTCTGTGTGTGTGTGTGTGTGTGTGTGTATAAAATGCAGTGTGAGCTGTGTAAAAATAAGAAATGCCTCCATGTGTTGTGAGTGCAGCAGTAGAGCAGCTTTTCTATGTGCAGCTTCACTCCTCATTCAGATGAAACATCACTGTTTTAATAGTTGCAATTGTGAAATAATGTAAGAGTATTGTGTAGTTTTTACATTTCCAATATATAATCAATTATTTATATGTATTACTTCGTTCCAAACATTTTTTTGAACTTTGAATCAAGTGTGGTATATATAAATAGTGTATAAAACAATAGTGACATGCACATTTTACACAGACACACTCCCACAAAAGACAAAAGCAATCACCAGATAAAAGAATGCAGTCTCCTTGGCCTCCTTGGTGTGTGTGTGTGTGTGTACATACACAATAGTGTAGTACATTTCATCATAGAACAATGCAGTGTTACATTATGCAGTCGATGCTTGTACAAAGATTTAAGTAAATAACTGGGCCGCTTTAACAGAGTATTAAACATATTACTGATCTGCTGATTTACTATTAGTTCAAGATCAAGATACTGATCACTGTATTTTTAAGTTAAAAATATTTAACAGCCTACAAAGTAAACATAGCTGTGAAGTGAGTCAGGCTTGTACTCTACCTTGTACTCTGATAGTATTATGAATGCCAGTTCATGTTGATGAACACTTTCCAGATTACAGTAACTGGTGAATTGTTTATTTAATTCCCAAAATACCTTGTGGTTTCTAGGTTATAATATTTACATCTACATTTATAAAGGTTATAAAACCTTTATTAATATCACAAGTGGTTATAAACATTGTTTGGACAACTACTTGGGAGATGTAAGTGTGGGTATGGTACCTTATCGACGTTGGCACGCGTTTTGGCCGAGGTTTCTACGTACTGTACTCCCCACTCCTCTGCTTTTTCCCGAGCTCCAGCCACAGACACCTGCCTCCTGTCCTCCAAGTCAGACTTGTTCCCAACCAACAACAGGGGAATCTTATCCTCCTCTGACTTCACACGCAGGATCTGCTCTCTGTCTCACGCACGCACACGCGCACACACACACGCACACACAAATTTACAGCAGTGTTTTCTGGCCTGTGGCCTACAGATCTTTGTGGCTATCTTTATAAGACAACCGCACAACAAGCCAGGACACGTTGGTTAACTGCTGGAATTAGTCATGACATGTTTTTGATCTTCTCTTGCTGAGTCAAAGTTTCAGCAAGAAGAACAAACACCAAACACTAGTCCAAACAAAAAAAATGTGTTTTCATTGTAATTCCCCTGTTTTAGGAACAACCCATCTTCACTGACTACCATGCAGCAGTCTGAGCAATCTCTGCAGAACAATCATTACTAAGTACTGGTTTCCTGTTTCCAGGTCCATTAGGAGAGAAAATGCTGAGGAGGGTGAAAAGAATGACAGACATATTCTACTATGTGTTCGGTGTGATTTGGGAGTTTGAAAAGATTAAATACTCTCTCCATGGTTCTAGTGTAAACTTGGCAATCATTTCTTTAGCGTGCTTTAGCATACTGATTGTTTTAATACATCCCCATATATACATATGAGTCAAAGAGGAGTTGTGAGTTAAATGGGGCAAGCCTAAATTGCAAGTCACCATCCATCACTAACTGACAACAACAACGATCGCTCCAATTTGGCATTAGGCTGAATGGGAGCTCTGCTAATGTTCTGTAAAGCCTGTCCGATTTCACGACTATCGCAACAAATAACATTTGTGGCTGGTCTTTGAGAAACAAGGTGTTTTTGCACCTGCCATGAGGAAAGTAAAGGGCTCTAGCTTTTTGGAAGGTTCAAAGTTAGAAACGTTTTTTCCATTTTGTGTACATTTCTGAGTGAAGGACCAGGCAAACATTTTCTAAGAAAGGCATTTTTAGGAAAGCCACATACCTGAACTCTGAGGTAGCACTAAAAGACTCCTGCTCAGTGATTGAGAAGACCAGTAGAAAGCCCTCTCCACTGCGAAAGTAGTTATCCCTGATGGCTGCATAGTCCTCCTGTCCTGCTGTGTCCAGGATGTCAATTTGAACCTCATCTCCATCCAGAACCACCTTTTTCCTGTAGCTGTCTGCTTTTGTGGGCTCATAGTCCTCTACAAACTGGAGGGGGAGAAAGATACTGGAATAAATTTATCAAAAGCCAAACGGATTACAAACCTAATCCCAGTGTACTTTTGAAGGCCTTCTTTCATACTTTGCTAGTCCTAGAGGAACTGCTTGAAAAACGGTTTTGTAAGAACAGTGTGGCTTGAAGAAGTTTGTCCAACCTCTACTTTTTTTTTTTCCTTTCTTTCTTATACACTCTTTCGTTCTGTCTGCACTTGGTCTTCTGTTCTGGTCTTGTGTTGTACCATGGTTCTGAAGGCACGTTGTTTAATTTTACTGTGTAGAATGTGTATATGGTCGAAATGACAAAAAATCTACTTGACTTCATAATGTAGAAGCACAACATAACACTAAGGAACCAATTTAAGAACTAAGGCTTTATCCTCAAAAAAGCTATACGACCAGTGAACATGGCTACATAGAGAGATGGTGTTGATCTTTAACCAGAGTGAATCTCACCTCGTCATACATGAACTGCAGTGTAAGCGCAGATTTGCCCACTCCTCCACTGCCCACCATGATGACCTTGTGCAGAACCAGAGAGCACTGACCCTTAGTCTTATTGGCTGCCATGTCTGAAACTTCTCCTGAGGCCTCTCTGGCTCAGCCCAAACTGCTCTTGCCTGAAAAGACAAACAAACACAAAGAGTCAAACCTACACATATTGGCAAAGAGACAACCTGGAAATGTACATGAATGCAGATGCAGCAGCAATAGGACAACATGCTCTTACATATCTGTCTATAATTTCCTGCTGAGCTGAGGAAAAGGGATCCACTTTTTGTGTTAATAACCCTGTAACAGGGCAAACTACAGTATATGGACAAACATATTGGGTTGCCTGACCGTTATACCAACATGGACTTTAATGACATTGCAAATACATAGATTTTAACATTTGAGTGTTTCTGTGAGAATGTGTGCCACTCTATTCTGAAGAGTATTTTTGAGGCCTGTTCCAGTTCATCCCAAAGGTGTTGGATGGGGTTGAGGTCAGGGCTCTGTGAGGGCCAGTCAAGTTCTTCCACACCGAACTCCTCCAGCCATGTCTTTATGGACCTTACTTTTTGCACTTGAGAACACAAGGTTGGAACCTTGTTGTCGTCCAAAATGTCTTGGTATGCTGAAGCATTAAGATTGTCCTTCACTGGAAAAGCACTGCGGTGTCCCAATACTTTTGTCTATATGGTGTAACTTCACTCAGGTGAGTTGAACAAAGCAAAGCTCTTTACAGTTGTAAACCAGGTAGAGACAGGTTTGCATATGTTTAGGTGTTCAATACTAAACTATTTAGTCTGAAGTCCTGTTAGTCAAATACCTTTCTCAGTAGCGGTTTGTTTGGTTGCCTAAGGCAAACCACAGCTCATACCTAACAAAAACCTTTTTCGTCTAAATTTCCACCTTTAATCGTGGGTGTACTTTCTCTAGTGCACAAAAAAAATACAACCCAACAGTAACGACTTGCAACAAGTAAAGCAATATTTCTCCGTTTCTCGCCACTTTATACATTCCTCTATATGTTAAACATGTACCGATCGATGTGTTTCGAATATTAGGAGTACAAACAAGATATGACCACTAAAACAGCCCAAAACGATAAAACACACAACAATAATAACTATAATCCAAACTACTTTTGTTTTCTTTCGGTATTGTCAGTGAAGACACCACCCCTTCCTTATTGTGCTCCAGAGAAACGCCCTTCCCTGCTTCTGATTGGCTGAACGGATACCCAAAAAGGCCGCCTTCCTCTCAGCGTTCCTCTCATTGTTCCCCAGGAACGTCAATCAAATATTTTCCCAAAGAGAGAAGTACAGTCTCAACTGTGTGTTTTCGTCCGATTGAGTAGTCCTAACTAAAACACACAACAAAAGAAAACATAAAATATACAAAGTTGAAGTTATTTACCGTAAGCTCGTCTTTAGCAGGCTATGCGTGGATTCAGGTTGGGCTAAACTCGGCTGTAGAGCAGAGATGAGCCGACTCCCCTTCTCCCAAACCGCTGCTGTAGGACAGACCCACCCACAGGAAACTCACATCACATGATGTCACTGACATTGACCAATAAATAATGTAGAAATGTACTATTTGGACAAAAGTATTGGGACACCACTGTTTGTGGACACAGTTTGGGAAAGACCCTTTTCTATTTCAACGTGACTGTGTCCCAGTGCCTAGCCCAAACCTTGGAAAACAGGTGTGTTCCAGAAGTATTTGTCCATACAGTGTATCACATAAAATTATGATTCACTGTGATTTTACCATCAACATTACATATAAAACAGAAGACACATGGAGGTGTTGGTCAGTAAAGTGGGTATAGGCCTATATGTCATTGTACATTTATCACTACTGTAAAGAAATAGAATTTGATAAGTTTGTAAGAATGTTCATTTACTTTTAACATTGTCAACATGCGAAACTCCATGGACAAAATTTCACTGATGTTAGTATACAAAACACTGATGAAATGAATAGTGGGTTATAGAAACACACAGTTAGGACCATAAGTATTTGGACTTTTCTGCAATCTGAATCTGTCATTTTCTCTCCGCACATGACCACAATGTATATAAATTAAAGCAATCAAGATGTGATGGAAGTGTAGACTTTCAGCTTTAACTGAAGGGGTTTGGGGTATTGCATTAAGCTTTCAAAAATTACAGCCATTTTTCACAGAGTTCCTCCATTTTCTGACAAGCAGTTTCTTGGCCAGGGGTTGCCTGTTCTGTCATTATTCCATTCAAACTAAAATAAAGATAAGGTCTGGAGTTAATTCCAAGCTTTAAATTTGCATCTGGTGGTGAGGAGGTGATGGGCAGGTATGGTGCGAAGAAGAGGAATGCAGAAGGTCAGACGGAAGTGGATTTTGCAAAGAGGATGAAAATGGCTGTATTTTAAGAAGAGGGAGGAGCACATGGTGACATATAAGAGTGTAGGAAGATGTGTGCAGGTGGATTATAGCCTATGCAGGAGGGGGAGTCTGAAGGAGCTTGGTGACTGGAATTGTGACTGACAGCATAAGATGTAGGATGACTTTGGAGGGTAAAAACAGGAGAATAGTGAGCGTAGAGCTGAGGATCAAGTGGTGGAGGTCGTAAGGTGGAGTTCAGGGAGGAGTTACAGTGAAGAGTGGCCAGATAGTTGGGCAGCGTCTGTGGTAGTAAGGATTAGAGGTGCTAGGGATGAAATCTGGACAAAGGAATAAAGACAAGGACACCTGGTGGTGGAATTCGGAAGTACACGACAATATCCAGAGGACGAGAAGACGAGTATAGGAAGCTGAGCCATAAGGTACAGAGAGACGTATACTCACAGGCAGGGAGAGTGTGATGAACAGAACGAAGGAGTACTTTGTAGGACTAATGAATGAGGATACAGAGAGAGAGAGAAGGCTGGAGGATGTGGAGATGGTGTGAGACACAAAGATGCAGAGGATAGAATCATTCCTTGAGGCGACTTCTAAAAGACTTATTCTTTTAAATTGAGACCAAATGAATTCAATCCAACTGAAACTGAAAAATATATATATTTTTAAAAACCATATATTTTAGCATGCTGTTAAAAAAGAAATAAACATGTTACCTTGACCTGATGCTATCTGAAGGATTTGCTTGTATCTTTTATTTTTAAAATGGTCTGTATTCAAAACTTCCTAACTGCAAAACTTTCTTTCCCCAATACTTGAATTAATTTGGCCTGATCTGGATCCATATGCTAGTCCGCTCTGCCAGTTTTTATCACATCTTTTCAGACTGTTTAGGGCTGATCATTTTCATCTCTAAGATGCTGAATGTACTGAGCAGTAGCATGAATTAACCTCTGCTTAAAAATGGTTAGGAACTGTTAATTGAGTGGCTGTATTTGGTCCTGATCTGTAATATGAGTCAAACAGTATCTTGGGTGAGGTATTTCACTCAGTGTTTCCTGGCCCTGGCGGTCCTTGTTCTCACTCCTTATTTTGTAATAAGAGAATGATGGACTGTTGTTTCTGTTTACTACTACTAACTGTGTACCAACCCGACCATCACAACTGATAATCCCAAACACATTAAGAAGGCAAGAAATTCCACGAATAAACTCATAATTAAACACCATTCCAGGTTGATTCCTCATGAATCTGATTGAAAAAATCCCAAGAGTGTGTAGAGCTGTCAACAGAGGAAATGGCGATGTTTTCAATATACTGTATGTATA
>JBBJLR010122930.1:0-18892 GCA_037577145.1 Brachypetersius gabonensis | reverse complement strand
GCCATTATAGCAGCAGCAAAGCATGTGGGCGGAGCCAGTATTAAAGTCACATTTGGTGTAATGGTCAGGCGTCTTATGTGAACAAAAGTAATGGGACCACCGTACATGTCGGCTGGTTTTCACGGGGGTCAGATGTCCCATTACTTTTGTCCATATTAAATAGTTTAGCGCTGGTGTTCAGGGGCGGACTGGCAATATGTGCGTTCAGCAAAAAGGCCGAGATGTAAAAACCCAACCTGGTAAAGAAAGTCCCAGTCCGCCGCTGCTCACGTTTCTTCGGTGAAAGCACCGACTTTCAAAATAAAAGGATTTTAAAAACCTGCGTTAACGCGCGGTAAAATAATTGTCGGCGTTAAGTAAATAATGCGTTAACGCGATAATAACGCGTTAACTTTCCCAGCCCTAGTCTCTACAGATATAAAACACTGAAAAACAGTCAGTTATGTTTGTTTTAAGTATTTCTAGGGTTTTGTCTGACTGTCTTGTCTATCTGTCTATCTATACATCTATTTGTATGTGTGAAGTTAAACATTAAATACACACATGACTCCATGTCCTGACAAGGTGTAAAAACAAGTGTGCGTGTGTGTGTTGTCGTGGGACCACCCCTCCACTCCCTCTGGCTATGTGTCACACTTTAACAAGATTAGCCCTGTGTGCTGCCGACGCCCCTAACAACCCTGACCGCTCCCGCTGAGATTCATTCACACACACTTCCCCCGCACTGTCCTGGTCAATATGGACCACCACTCCAGACCCCTGAGCGCTCTAACCCAAATCATCTCCACATATACTCCGACTTACAGCACTGCGGTCTCTGGAGACCCCGGAGACCCCGGGGAGAGAGCGCTTTAACCCTCTAAACCATAGGCTCATCCTACACTGACTGGCCTTAAGACCTCAGGGGCCTGATCTTCTCCAAGTCTTTTCACTGCAGAGGCTCAAACTGTTGCTCCAGCGTCTGAAACCATCAACTCTTTTTTCAGCTGCTCTTCAATATTAATGATTCATTATTATCTTTTTGTATGGTGTTTATTTCATTCTAATGGACAGCATTACTATCTATCTATCTATCTATCTATCTGTCTATGTCTGTCTGTCTGTCTTTTTGCCTATCTATCTATCTATCTATCTATCTATCTATCTATCTATCTATCTATCTATCTATCCATCCATCCATCCATCCATCCATCCATCCATTCATCCATCCATCCATTCATCCATCCATCTATTTATCATGCTGGCGGCCGTGCTAGTTCTCCCAATCTCCTGTCATTTTCCGGCATGTAAAAAAGTGGAGCGTGAAATGGAAGCGATTTATTAACGAACCATTAGGGGCCGCTTTTTAAATGGCCCTTCCCAGCATGCCTGGCGGGTGGCGCGGCCGGGGCGGATTAGGGGCCGTGCCGGTTTCGGTGACATAAGAAAGGAAGTGCCCCGCCGGGCGTGTGAAGAGCGAAGAGCGGTGCACAAAGCCGGGGCCGCCCTTTAGCCCGCTGGCTGCGGGACCCCGGGGCCCCTGGGGGCCACACAATGGGCCGAAGGGGCATGAAATAGCAGGCAGGGTGTGAATAGGGCAGAGGAAGTGAAGCGGCACAATAGAGGGGATAATGAGCTGGATTCCGTAGGTCGGCTAAGCATTGCATTCACACACACACACATACATACACAAACATGCACACCTGTGAAATTCTAACACATCCTGCCACCAAGCTTTACATGTGTGTGTATGTGTGAGAAAATCTCTTCACGACAGTTGTTTCAGTGCAAATTGTTCGAGAAAGATAATCTCGCTCATTAGCGGCTTGCACTAATGACCAAGATAAGGACGGTTTATTCTTTTGATGATGCAGCGACCGAACGTTGCTCGGCGCCTGTATGAGTGGATTCCAAAAGAAAACCGCGACTCAACAAAATCTCCATCCGCCGTTGACGGATTAACCTCAAGCTGTGTCGGGCACGGAGCGCTGGATCCAGCTCGACTGACAAATCAGCCTCAGCCAAGGAGCGAGGGATGGATTAGTGGCTGAATGGCTGAAAGAAACCTGAGGCTATCGAGTAGCACATGTTCGTGTGAAACAGCCACATTAAGGGCTTTGAGCGGCAGGCTTGACGCTTATAGTGCTTTCAGTGCTTGGCTTTTGTCGTTGCTAGCAGTTCAGGTGACTCCAGACAATCGCTTTCGAGTGGCCTGATAAAATGGTTGTCATCCAACTCCTGTCCTTCAGCTTCCTTCAAGTTTCTTCATGTTCCTTCAGATTCCTTCAACTTCTTTCACTTCCCTTCAGCTTTCTTCAGCTTTTTCAGTTATTTTCAGCTTCCTTTGCCATCCTTTGGCTTCCTTGAGCTTCCTTCAGTGTCTGTCAGCTTCCTTTGACTTCTTTCAGCTTCTAGCAGTTCAGGTGACTCCAGGCAATCGCTTTCGAGTGGTGATGAAATGGTTGTCATCTAACTACTGTCCTTGAGCTTCCTTCAGCTCTCTTCAACGTCCTTTGGTTTTCCTTCATTTTTCATCATCCTTCAGTTTCGTTCAAATTCCTTTGGCTTCCCTCAGCTTTCTTCAGTGTACTTCATTGTCCTTGAATTTTCTTCAGCTTCCTTCAGGATCCTTCAGCCTCCTCCTGCTTCTTGCTACATCATTCAGTGATGGATTTAAAAAATACTAAACTGGAGAAGTGGAACGTTCTGACAGCACTGTGACACATTTAGTATTATGTGTCTTTTTCCCAAACTCCAGGCCAGGTCTATGCTACATCTGCAGAGTTTACTGTACTGCCCATCCTTTCTGTTGTCTTTGTGGCAGCGCCAGAAGATCTGGTGGAGCTTCATGTGTCTTGGAGGAAACATGTGCCTCACAATCATCTCCTCCCAGCATTGGTGGTAACATTGGGTGAATTTGGACTAACTAAAATAAATTAAATAGATTCTAACTTTTAACTTTTCAAATTCATTCATTTTTTCATTCATTCTTTTCCATTTTGGTATTTGCACTAGTTTTGCCTGAGAACTATAATTTGAATTTAAATTTAATTTTTAATTCTGAATTTGTGCTGAAGCAGAGAATATAGCTGCTTCAGAAAAAGAGTAATACGCCATCAAGTTACAGTCAAAAACATGAAGACTTGCTCAACAGGCCCTCTTTTTAGAAAGAGCTAAACACAACAAAAGCGTTTTAGGGCTTTTTCTAAATAAAAAGGTGTTATATTTGATGAGGTCATGGTGGTCTAACTTAGTGGGGGGTAGGTTATGATGACAACAACACCTCCCAAAAAGCGTCTCAGTGGTAAAAAAAAAAAGTATTTTGGTTAAACTAATAATATTATCATGGTTCTCCTAAAAGTGTGTGGAGGAGCGTAGCACAAGAGTTGCCATTGGGGGGGTGGAGAGGGGTGCCAAGATAATTCAGATAGACAAGATATCCCCCCGCTGCCCTGTCCCCCTCCTTCGACCCACTCCAGACACAGGCTTTTTACACAGCTCTTAATCTAATTAAGGAAATAAACTTATAAGTGATCCCCTTAGTGACAAAACGCCAGTGAGAAAGCTAATTTGCTTCTTCCCTAGCGCAACAGATAATGCCATTTTATTGCACAAAGGTCACAAGGGAAATTAACTTCTCTCCAAGCCACAAATAAAAGAGAAAAGAGGGGCCCGGGTAGCTGGAATGGCTAGTGCATCCTGATTACATTCAGCTTGAGGAGTCCCAGATGGGTTACAACAAGTGACCTTTCCTCTGAGTGCCCCTCAAAATGGGATATGCTAACGGCGGCACTGGGGTGTATCTATGGGGAGCATAAGCTGAATGGCATGGAGTGGATTATGTAGGTTATCTTCCTGATTGTTGAGGCGCCAGTTGTTGAGAAAAAGTTTGAGACCCTCTGGTTAAATCACAACACAGCATGGAGGAGTTTTTCTTCGGTCCTGCTAGTTTTTGTGGGGTTTTAGTTGCTTCCATGTTTAAGAAAGGAAATATCTTGACATCCAGAATATAATTTCTTCACTTTTTTTCACACAATACACAATCAGTTAGTAGCATTCACTAGTTTAAACACAGCCTAGAAGTAGGACCAGTGTAAGTATCATACAGCCCTCATTGTTGAGTATTATATATTGTATGTATTATAGGACTGTCCAAGTTAAAATGCATTAGTAGCACTTTAAGGACACTTTATTGCAACAATAACTAATTGAAACCTCTGTTTTAAACACTTTCTTGGTTTGACCCCTCAGTTTCTCTGTAGTAGTTCAGGCTGAAGCTCTGCTGCAGTACACTGTATATCAATTTAATAGAGTTTGGAGCTCTCTTCTTTGAATGCAGATCTTTAAATACCTTTGGCAGAGTATGTTGGGCAGGAGACATGTGGATAAATCAACCTGCTACAAAGTGTAGCTCAAGAACCCTTAATGTAAGATGAACCCACGGGTTGCATAAACAGGCTACATTTATCGATTCCCTTCACTCTCATAGGATGTCAGTGACGAAAACTCCATGTTATTGCATTGTTGATCTTTAACAAATGCACTCTGATAAAGAGCTAGAATTCAATACACAAAGGTATTCTTTGTGGCCAAATTTTAACAAAAAAGATTGTCACAAACTCAGGGGATTAATTGACTGGTTTAGTCATTGAAAGCTGTAATTATATTTACTTTTGGGCAAGTAATTGTAAGTAATTGGTTGTGAATGGACTGGCTTCCATACAAGGTATGCCTAATGGTTATAAGTATTATTAGTGTCGGTGAGATGAAAGGACTTCTGAAGAAAAGTATTAGATCAAGGAAAAATGTCAACAGCCTGTCTAAAGGAACTCTTGGCGTGAGCTCTGGTGTCACACAACCATCCAGAATGCCACAAGCTTTCACTTTGTTTTTCCTCCTTCAGAACCAATTGCTTCAGAAGAATTTTCTTCTACCCCCTTTTGGCAACGACCATAAGAGTGGCAAGGGTGCTTTAAAGCTAAACAAAACACAGCTTCTCTTGTTTCTGTGAGGTTACGGTGCCCTCTTATCTTTTAGTCTGTGTTGCTGAACAGGGTTTAGTCATATCTTTACCACATCATCTGATAGTGCACAAGCAAAAATAATAGCACTTTCCCATAGGCACAAGGAACTGCACTGTACAGAAAAAGGAATGTTTATCAATTACCTGAACCTGAGCTGCTCAATGGCAAAGCCAAAAGTGGCCACAGTCAAGCTAACCACATCACTGCTTTCTGATTGCTCAAAATGTTGTCATAACAACAGACAGACTTGGAAATAGGTCATTGTTTTTTACTGTCTGTGCAAAAAACAACAACAACAACAACAACAACAAAAACAATTGAGATTCTAAATAATAAGTACAAATACAAGTACTACTGTGTATTTGTGCATTTGCCTGAATATAAATGTCAGTGGGAGTTTTTAAAAGTCCCATGACATGCTGATTTTGTATGCTTTTATATAGGTCTTAGTGGTCCCCTAACACTGTATCTGAAATCTCTTTCCAAAATTCAGCCTTAGTGCAGACACTTTGAACCAGTCAGTTCCACAATGAGATTTCTTGAGGAACACCAATCGCCATTTCAAGCTACTGCAGGACCACAGACAGCCTAGGGGAACTCGTATTCATGTTAAAAATCTCTTAAACTGAACTTTTAATATCATGGGACCTTTAATGCTATGGGAAAAGTGAACCAGGACATCATTAATTTGGTTGTTGGGTTAGGTTTTCATCTCATGGCTAATTCAAACAACATCTCATTAAAACTCAAACAAGACTATGCAGACTTTTAAACAAGACGGTACAGTTTAGTTGAAGCACAGTTTCTGTATACCGATCGAAAAGTACCATAACAGTGACTAACAGGAACTAATCTGAAAATCCTAAAAGTATATTAATGCCATGATCAATTTTCCACACATAAACTGTACTCCACCCCCCACCCTCCATAGAAAAGTGCCACATAGGCCCTCGCACCATAGGCCTCTGACTAAGTATATTGGCACACAGCCCCCAACAAATATATAAGGGCTCTTTACTATTTTGCAGTTACTCCACACTGGTTGTTTTTGTTGTTGTTGTTGTTGTTGTTGTTGTTGTTGTTGTTGTATAACTGGTGTTCCAGTAATGCTGACTGTCCCCAGTACATACTCAAAGAAGAGCATCTGGACAAAATTTATTGTGATAATGATAATATACACCTACCGCTGGTCAAAATTTACTCAGTGTGGCCTTACAAAGGCCAAAGGTCACTCATCTAATTCCATTAACGAGTAACAGGTGGACCACAACCGAGTCTATTTAGGAGGGTCTGAGAATGAAACTTTTCTAGCACGGTGACGATGTGTAGGCGAGCTGTAGCGTGTTTCAATCAATGATGGCCGGAGTAAATAAAAAGCAGGGGGGAAGATTCACAGCCATTGATCGGGCGCAGCACACACCCTACCGACAGTCCAGTGCTCTGGCCTTAACGTCTGCAAGTCATCAACAAGATCAATGAAACTCATCCTTTCAATAGCATACAATTATTAGCACAAAGTAAAGGCAGCCACGTCCGATAAATCAGACTGAAAAAAAAACACTTCATTGAGGAGATAAATGAACACTCAAATGCAAATAAAGGCTCAGTACAAGCTAAAAAAACCCAATAAAAACCAGCAGAAAAGGATCACTCTGAGGGAAGTTTGGCTGGTGAGGATGAAGAATTGGTTACATTAATAACGTTATTTCAGTCAGAATGAGATTCAACAGCTTCATGTATGGTCTTCGGAGAATGTTACAGTTGGTAGGACATTCAGCAACATGGTTTGAGATTCCGTTGGTCTGGTAAGACATTTTTTAACATCATTATCCATTTTCTGATGATGGGAGGGAAAGTCTATCCCATCACTCACAACAGCAAAAGGTAGAGACTCCATATACACACACACACACACACAAGGGGGTGGGGCTAAGGCGGGGCTAAGATCAAACCAATAGACTCACATGGATCAGGTAAACAAAAGCACATGGAGAATATAAATACTAACATCAACAAGAAAACAGGAGAAAACGACACAGTAATATACAAAACCCAAGAAACAGGAAAAACACAAGGAGAATTTTACAAAAGTAAATCAATGAAATGTAAAAAGTAACATGAAGAATACATTTAAAAGTGAATCGCACTCAAATAAAGTTTTTTGTTTGACATTTGATCAGTAATGAGTGCCTTTAAAAAAACGTCAAGTCTGATTATTAAATAAAATGGTAATCATTTTAAAGGGAATCCCCTCACCCACAAAAAATCAAACCTCTTATTTGGAGGCTGATAAATACGCGTGTTATGTTTGGTTTCCTGTAATTGGCCTGTGAGCAGCAAATAAAGCAAAATGGAAAATGGCCTAATTTTTAGCAGTTGTACTTCATGACACCTCCAAGATGTATCATCAGAAGGGGGTTCTCTACCATCAAGCTAGACGATTTTGAGAGAGGGACCATTGAGACACTCTGGGACAAGGTGTACACCCCCGTTTGTGATCAGGTGGTCGATGTTTCGGATCGGCCGGAGTTCCCCTTTAATATGATCCTGTGGGACTTTCACATCTTCTCCTCCAATCAGTGTTAATCACTCGTCAGGGTTTGTGTTAATTAAACAAGCTACAGGCCTAATGAGTCGGGTCTAATGTTCATTTGTTCGGCTCGATCCATCAGTGGCTCGTTTCTCACAGCATAATCAGAGCTGGGCGGGGGGCATCCGCATCCGGTCAATCTGTTCACACCAAAAGCAGGTCAGTTAGGAAGAGATAACGTATTAACTGTCAAAAGTAAATCCCAACAGAATGATCAGGACAGGCTGTAGATTGTCCTGAAGAGTTTTAGTGCTTCATTCTGGCTCGGAGGGTGCTGTGGACCACAGGAATTCTGGACTGATGCGTAAAACAACCACAAAGTTATCTGTAGCCTAACGTTCGATCATTGTTTTCAAACATTTCCTTCTTCACCAACCAGCACTGAAGAAGTTTTATCCCACAGTCCAAAGAAATGCACATCAGGTGAACTGAAGATACTAAACTGCACCTAGGTGTGTGTGTGTGTGTGATGGACTGGTTACTTGGGCCTGGTTTCACAAAGATAGACTGTAACTGTAACTTATGAGGGACTGGTTCGGTTCAACTCTACTCGCTTTTTTTGCTTTTCTATCACTAAAATGTGGTTCCTGGTACCCAGTACCATTCTTGGTACCACTTTGGCCAAACACATATTGGAGGTTACTGATTGGCGGTCGCTATGGTTATGTCTGTGTTGTAGACTAAATGTTAGCATTAGTGTTAGGATTAGTTTTAGCCTTATGTTTCTTCTTTAAACCTTGTCTGGTGCCAATTGTTTCCATCTTTTGGCAAACAGCCACAAACCAAAGATAAGGAATAAAACTCCTCTGATTTCATCCATGCTGGCGATTGTAATGATGCCAGGTTGTTTACCTATGGTGGCCCCTAGTGAAGTCAAAAAAAGACATACAAAAGAAAAAGCGGAAACAAAAAGAAAATGTGCTGCAAATTCAAAAAGACATACAAAAGAAAAAGCAAAAACAAAAAGAAAATGCGCTGCAAGTTAAAAACGACATATAAAAGATGAATGCACTGCAAATGCACTGCAAGTAGACAATCCCAAACCGGAAGTGCTCCACCACGCTAGGGGGCGTGCTGAGCTCGGTTTGCAAAAGCAAACGTTAACAACATTTCCCATGTTGTGGCCACAATATGGACAAAACATTGCTCCTTGGAAGAACAAACAACATTTTCCCTTTACAATGGAGAATATAAACAGCAACCAACAGGCTTGAGGTAACATTTCATTCACAAACTGACACCATTCCAACAAATGAATTTATGACCTTTTAATAACTTAGTGTATTTAACAGATACAGTTTCTAGCGTTAAGTAAAACGCAACACAAACGCTCTAGTAAGTTTAAATTAACAAAATATTTTGTTCATTTACCTTTTTCAACCATGGATGTATTACCGGAGCATGCTTGACTACTCCTTCCAAACCAGTCGTTGGAACTTCCTCGCCTGTGTAGTGACTGGGCCACATGAGCTCAATTTGCAGCGCATTTTTATTTTGTTCCTGCTTTTTCTTTTGTATGTCTTTTTAACTTGCAGCACATTTTCATTTAGTTTCTGCTTTTTCTTTTGTTCGTATTTTGTTTCTAGGGGCCACCGTATTTACCTCAGCTTAGAGCGCTCCGCTCGCGCTGATTCTCAGAATGTTTGGTCGCTATAGCAACCAGTTGCAGTGGAAAACTGTAGGTCCGAAACACACTGAACCCCCCTTTAGATATAGGGAACAGTCAGACTTAACATAGACATCTAAATAATACTGTTGTACAAAGCAGTTAAGACCCTTAAGTCTTAAGTAGTACTATGCGGCAAATAATTGTGGATATTTTAAGACTCTTTAAAAAAAATTGCGTAACGTCCAAAATGCTATTTGGAAAAAGATTACCGTCCATTAACAGTGTAAATCCCGCTGTGGTTATTTTGTCCTGGTTCAAAAAAGAACGCATGCGCACACAATGACGCTTTGTGGATTACAGTATTGGGACACCTGACAATAATACCAGCAGGGACTTTGACATTGCATTCAAATACATAGATTTTAATGTAGACCTTGCACCCCCTGTGCAGCTATTAAAGCTTCCACTCTTCAATCTCTTCATTGTTGTACATTTCCCCTGTTCAGGGTGGTGTTTCTTCACCTTTTGCCCTATGAATGCTTGGATGCATGGAAGAGCATTTATAAACATTTGATATAAAAAAAGCTGTAACATTTGCACATTTTTATCGCAAACAGTAATTGTGCAATAGAATGTGAATGCTTCTTTCCAAAACATTTGGAAAGGGTGCCAAAACCTTCGCACACCACCCTCCTTAAGTGCACACTTGCCTGGTTTGTGACTTCAATTTCCAGTCAGTCAGATCTGTGGTAACCAATCACTGTTTATGATGCATCTACAACACGTGTAGTAAGATTTATTATTAATAGCCAGATCAACAGCTGTTGTCCAGACACGTCCATCCTCATTTCGTGATCTCGCGCACGAGTGCCTCCAAAACATTTGTTCTTCATCTCCTCTGCTGGTAAATATAGAGACACACCTTTTGTCTAACATCTTTAGCTAATGAGCCGTGAAACTCGTCCGCCACTGTTGACCTGGTAATTATAAATAATACGGCTATTAAAAGCTATTAAACGTCAGTCGGCTGGAACGCAGCTCCGCATGGACTTTGCAAAGGCTGTGGCAGCCCAGCTGTTAGTGCCCAATTTACAGGCCTCAGATTACAGATTTTGATTTCTTTACAGCGGAGGTGAATGGAACCAGACATCTCCAACACAAATCCAGCTGTTTTATTCTCTATGGCCCCCCAGTGAAGCTCCACGTGTCTCTGAGTGTTTATATGGATGCTGATGATGTAAAATAGTGAATCTGAACTAAATCACTTTTCTTTGGAGACTATTTTACCTCACAACGCCCTGCATGTATCCCTCCACCGTGAATGGGTTTAGTTTTAAAACCAAAAGTTTCTCAGAACTCCGGTAGAACAACGTTTCAGGTGTCTCAGGTATCAGGCGGTGCAACCATAACCATTTGATGGAATAACTTCCTCTGAAGAGACTTTAATGAAAACAGATTTACAGAATGTGACTCTACATCAGCGCTCCTACTCCTTAGGAGATTTATAAAAACAGACCCTGTTGTGTAAAAAGGCATTCAGCTACACATTCTGTAAATACAGAAGAATCTGATCTAGGATCAGTTCTGTTTTGTGAACAGTGACCCTGGTGTCATCTGAAATGGCCGTTTAGAGCATTTTTACAACTCATAGTGTCATATTGTGTCCTAAGCCACGTCCACAAGTTTGATCCACCTTAATGAAGAGCTGGATGGGGTTTGAATGTCCAGAGAAGTTTTTAGGACGAAAAGATTTGGGTCACTATTGATTTCTAGTGTTAGTGACGTAAGCCTCGTAACTTCAGACGTAAGCCTCATGACTAAAGCACATTTCAGCACCACATCTGGGGTCAGGAGATTTTTCAGCTATTCAAGTTTCAATAGCGATCCATCAACAGTGGCTAGTCTTTTTTCACAGTTTCTTGATACATCATCAGGTGAGATACTCTGTTGGTAGAGCTGTTGCTTGGTCAGTTTGGTCTCTGTCCAAACCAAATAAGGCCCATTAGGACCTTGATTAACTGAACTTGTGAGCGGAGCTTGAGCAGGTAAAATGCTTTCCCATCTTGAATATATTTAATAACCAAACAAATAACAAAAACAAAGTTGTCTGGGATTGGAGGAGAATTTGGAGAGCCATGTCTGTCATTGTCACGGAACACACACACACACACACACACTCCTGCACATTGTACCCCATTAGTGGCACGTCGCGGGTGGCTGCTCTGCAAGGCCTAACTGAGGAAGGCGAGGAAATCACATTAAACAATTAGTGTCAATTAGCCCCGGCCAAATCATTCCGCAAACAATTGGTCTCTAGTGCCCTGCTTAATTACGAGCAACTCTCAGAGCCTTATCAAGAGCCTCGTTGGGCTTTTGATTCATGTCCGACTCTCCGCTGTCCCTCAGGTGCCATCAATTATCCTCCGGTAAACAAACCTCCCGTAATAAACGAGTTGGGCCCCATTAGCATAGCCTTATTTACATCCATCCTGACACACCAACCGCCTGGCCTGGTTAGGATGCTGGACGCTGCGGGAGGGGGAGGGCGTCTGTCCAGGTTAGAGTCAGTCCCTGGTTAGGAAGATGAACACATTACTAATAATTATTGCATATCTATATTCATATCTTAAATATAGATAATATCTAATATTAATGTTTCTAATATATTATCCTAAAATTGTTTACTTTATAGATAAGACCTAATAACTGTGTGCATTTTAGACAAAGCCTAATATTTACCTCATAGATAATACACCCAATATTAACATACTTAACAGATAATAATATTTATCAGAAAATACATCTAATATGTCTAATAGATAGAACCCTTTATATTTATATACATAATAAATAATACCTAATATTTATACCTAATAGACAATACCTCATTTTTATTAGATAATACACCTAATATTTATACACCTAATAATTAATACCTAATTATCATCTGCCTCTACCATTTACCTTATAATACCTTTATATATGTAATTTGTAATATTTCTGTATTTAACAGATAATAATTCATATTTATATGCCTAATAGAACATGCACCTAATATTTATATGCCTAATAGATGCTGGTGGCCTGTTGGTTAGGACATTCGGCAAGTGATCAGAAAGTCATGGGTTTGAATCCCAAGACTGCTAGTGGCACCTCTGAGGTACTCTTAAGCAATGTACCGTCCCCACACACTGCTCCCCCTGCCCGTTGCTTCACTTGGTGAATGGGTTAAATGCAAATAAAGCATTTTGTGCTGTTCACATGGTGTGCTGTGGTGTCACTTCACTTTAGATATTTATAGCTAATGCCTAATATTTGAATACCTGATAGATAATACTTAAAATTTCTCTTAATGAGATCAATACAAAAATGGCAACAGTGGAAAAGAAGTTTGGTTCATTTCTAACCTTTAACTTCAAATAACGAAATAACATAATAAGACGTTTTTGCTAGAAGTAATTCCTCAAATTAGTTAAATGGGCTGAATAATGTTTCTAGTTTTTTTTTTTACCTCAGTGACATGAAGAAACATAAAATGTTACAGTACCACTTCACAATGAGAAAAAAGCCCATGAAGGGTAATAAATCAGGTAATAAACACCTTAAATATTAGTAATAAGCAGCTATAACGCATCAGTGATGTTGCCTTTTTTATTAATGTGTACTGCGTATTACTTATATTTAAGGGATTTGTAAGTGAATTTATTATCCTTTACAGACAATATTGGGTAATAAATAAGATACTAAAGACCTTAAATAAAAGAAATAAGCAGTTACAGCACATAAGCAATGTTGCCTATTTTATCCATGTGTTATGATGGCTTATTAATGATTTTTAAGATATTTATTAATTATTTATTCATTAATAAACACTTTGCATTCCAAACAGAAATTCAATATTTTGTTTTTGTTTGCATGTCTTTCATGCTGGTTTTTAGACTTTGCTATGAACGCCCATGATACACACACGTGTCCACACACATGTTGGGGACGGGCAGCAGGCAGGATGACATGTTAAATTACAGAGCTGATGTATGGCTTAATGAACCCTGTTGTGTTGATCAGGGCCTGCATTAATCAACCACTGGGACGCATCCCCCTCCCCCTTTCCCCGTCCTCTCCGTCTCCCCTCCAACTCCCGTCCCATCCCTTTCCTGATAAACTGCAATTTCATTTAACCTTGGACAGTGACTTTAATAGCTTCCACAGGACAACTGTCAATACCTGCTTGGGGACGCAGTGATTAAACAGCTTCTTCTCCATAACCCAGTGACACAGGCTGAACATATTCAAGCCCAGTCCGAAAAGGCGAGGCAGCGTCTTTACCACCTGAGGCAGCTTGGAAAGTTTCGGGTTCTCTTCTTTATATCACCTGCCTCTTTGCCTCACTACCTCACTTTTTCTCACCTGCTTCTCTGCAATTACTTTCTCGTTGTATCTCACCTGCTTCCCTGCCTCACTTTCTCAATGTATCTCACCTGTTTCCCTAGCTCTCTACCACATTGTATCTCACCTGCCTCTCAGCCTCACTGTACCACACATGTCTCTCTGTGTCACTGTATCTCACCTCTACTTCACTGTACTGCTTTTTTGTTTATGTTTTATAATCATTCTGATAGTGTAATGGGATATTTTATGCTGGATGTTTTCCTGGAGGTCTTAACGATCGTCCATGACCTTAAGAGCAGTGTGAAGGACCTCCCCAAAAGGTAAACTTAACAACATTGGACGTGTGATTATCTACATTCTCTCCATGAAGACCAAGCATAAATTATCAGGCGGGAGTCACCAGCTGAGTGATTAAAAACAAAAACAGCTGTCAGTTTGGAGAAGGACAGGGGAGCATCTTTATTGTCCACTGAAGAAACCTAATGGGTGGAGACAGAGCGTCCAGCGATTAGAGCTGTGATTAAAGAGAACCAGCGATGATGCAAAGGGTGCCTATTTATCCAAACACCTTCATCTGTCCATAAATTAAGTCCTGACTGTGTTTACATTGAATTATTAGCATGGCATATCTTTAGTGAAATGTTGATTTTAGTTGCTTTGAGAGAATTTTCCTGTAAATAAATGGACTATTTAAGTGTGTTTTTATTTTGGCTAAAGCTAATCATTGCCTAACTCAGGGTCACCAGGACTGGGATCAGGACACCCTGCACTATTTTGCATACCTGCACACCCATTTGAATTTGTGAATCTAAACAATTAGTTTAATTGACAAATTTTAAATAATTTTCAATACATTTAAAAATGTAAAAGTAAAGCATTTCAATTGTTAAAGCATTTCACAGTTGAATGTGCTCCAGACTTCAATGTATTTCAAATGTCAAATGAATTAAATTTTTGAAACATTTCCAAGCATTTCAGTTTTCAAAGCATTTCATGGTTCAAGGTACTTCACATATCTAAACATTACATATGCGACACATTGTCCTACCCAGGTTTAGCATATGTAGTATTACATCTAAACAAGAGGAATCAAAAATGGTGGGATGGTGGTGGTGCAAAGATTTTTAAAGAGAGAGAGAAGGAGGGAAGAGAAAGAGAGAGCAAAGAGAGAAAGATTAAAGAGAGAAGAGAGGTGGTAGAAGGAGAGAGAGGGAGTAGAAAGCATAAAAAAGTAAAAGGAGAAGGTGTGGACATGGAGGAGAGAGACAGAGAGAGAGAGAGGGAGGGAGGGAGGGAGGGAGATAAGCAAAAGTGTAGAGGAAGAGAAAGAGAGAGAACAGAGAGAGAGAAATAGAGAGTAGAGAACAAGTCTAGAGAGAGGGAGAAAAGGAGATAATAGATAGAAATTAAGTGTGGAGAGAAACATATAAAGTAAAAAGAGAGAGAGAAAGAGAGGGAAGAGTGGAGGAAATAAAACAGAGAGCAAAGAGAAAAAGATTAAGGAAAGAAGAAAGAGATTAGAGAAAGAGAGATGGTAGAAGGAGAGAGAGGGAGTAGAGAGCATAATAAGAGAAAACAGAGAAGGTGTGGACATAGAGGAGAGAAGAGAGAAAGAGAGAGGCAAAGTGGAAATTGTGTAAAGAGTATAGAGAAAGACTGATAACAGAGAGCGAGAGAGTAGAGAGAAAGAGAGTGTAGAGAAATAGAGATAGCAGAGAGAGGGATGGTAGAAAGAGAGAGACAGAGGGAGAGAGAAAGAAAGAGGGTGAGACAGAGTGAGAGAGACAGATAAGAGAGCCAGAGGGACTGTGCACAACTTTCAGTCTTTGTGGCTCTTCCATCGGTCACATTTGTCAAACATGTCTCTTTGTAGTTTCCGTGCAAGGGGCGTGGCCGGGCATTCTGCTGGCCAGTAAGGTCATCAGAAGTGGGCAAGGAGGCTTTGGAACGGGCACTGGCACAGGTGTAGTGGCGGCGCCCGCTGAAGGAGTGCAGCGGAGCGCAAACAATCATCTAAATGTCTGTGAGATGAAATGGCTAGTTAACAGTCTTTTGACCGCCCTAACCTCTTTGTCAGGGATCGATCGGCCAGCTGCCGCCGCCGTATTGTCAACCAGTCTGAAGCCCCCTTCTGCCTAGGGCGGGGGGGTGTCCTCACTGAAAAGCTGTCCATCTTCAAGCCTTTGTGCTTCTAGAAGTGTTTCAGTAAACAAAATCACATGATACAACATCGGGTGTGGGACATTACAAACAAAAGATCACTTGAATAGGTTATGATGGAGCAGCAAACTAAAGAGAAGGTCTAAAAACTGATTGAAAATTATCATTCCTGTTACATTTTTGGATGTTCCATCAAATTTTGCCATGTACAGTTCCACCCTTCCAGAAGCTCCGTCACATCTTCACAAGCTCCAGCTCAACACACTTGGAGAAGAACAATAATGGCTAATTCTGTTACACTAGTTAATATACGTAAGTGATGCTATTGAGGGATGCGGGAGAAGGGGGTCCATCCAGACAGAGAGAGGACAGTTCTACTGAGTGAAAGTGGAGAGGGAGGACCACCCCAAAAAGGGGATAGTTATGGTTCTGTTCATGAAGTAGCATGAGGCATAGGGATGACGCTTCTGGGAAAGACCTGTTTTGACCACCTTTTCATTATGTGAAGGTTTTTCACCGAGTCAAACATTTCTTTAGGGACCCAATACTCTTCAATGGCATTGAAGTCCTTGGTTGGCAAGAGTGTTTTCTCAAAAAATAACAGCATGCCAGAGAGTTCTAGCTTGATCTATGCAATCATCAAGAAGTGTGTTTCATAATAGGCCTGTGTCATATTTCTGAGCCAAAAACCTGTTGGAACACTTCACAAGACCTCAATTGGCCTATATGTTGCAGATGATGTCCTGTTCACTGAGATGAGCATCTCATCTGCTGGTTAATTAGAGGGCTTATGCTAATGTTAATGACCACACACTAAAGCCCATGATGCGGCTTCCTCCAGGTGCTTAGATGTGGTGATTAGCTGCTGGGGCCTCCTCCCCCATCCAGGGCCCAAGCAGCCCTGATTAAATCAGGATGAATGATTCCTTCTACATGGGTCATGGGGAAGTGGGGCATGTTTTCACATGACAAATTTCACCTCGGCCCATCGGCGCATACATTATGCTGTCAAGATAAAGGCTGAGACCCTCATAACTAGAACAGAGAGCCCAGTAGACTGATTTCACTCTGCTTTTTTAGTCAGTAAACACTGTCAACAAACCATACAGGTGTAACCAAACTCCTTTAGGTTCTCATTACATTACTGTTTTATTGTCTGGACATAATTTCAATGTGCGTTACAAGGTTTTTGTGAAAAAAAAAGTAAATTAAGATGGACGTATTAGCTGCTAAGCAGCAACACGGTACCACTAACAGTTCTATCTTCTACTCAACAAAATGACATTAAGAATTAGAAACCGAATCAGAGATAGAATCAGAATCAAAATGAGTACCAGAATTAGAATTTGTACCAAAATTCCAAATCAATATCAGAAACAGAATTAGAGTCAGACTTAGAATAGTACAATAATCAGATTTATAATCAGAATCAGAATCTAATTGAAAGCTGGAATCACACTAAAAATTAGAATCAGATTAAAATCAGAAGCAGAATTTGAATCAGATTCAGAATCTAAATAAGAGCCAGAATCAGAATCAGAATTTTAGAGAAAATGTTGGAAAAACAGAATTGGAATTTAAAGTCGAATTCAGTGTTGAAACCAGAATAGGAATAAGAATTTGAATTGGCACTAGTACTAAGTGAAACATTACACAACGAGAACCCAATTCAGAATAAAGCATTTGTCCATTGTCTTCTACTATAAGTGAGGATAGAGTGTCCCTTTAAGACTAGTAACTGTAGTTTAAAGGGGTTGAGGGATGCTGTAAAATGTAATGTACTGTGTTAAACTATCAACAGTAGATAAGTATAATGTGTGTGCATGTGTGTGTGTGTGTGTGAGAGAGAGAGAACGAGAGAGAGACAGTCTGGCTGAGGCTCATCCAGGCACAGCACTGCTTCCTGATCCTTTAACACATCATTTGGACTCTTGTGTTTGAGCTTCGCTGGCCTGGCCACAGTTGGCAACTCCACACACTCAAACACAGACACCCACACTTAGACATCTGCTGCTCTCCCCCTGACCTCCTGCTGAACACACGGAGCCGCAACCGGCCCTGTAGGGTCATGTGACATTTAACAAAGTCGTGTAATTGTGCTTTATTCTGAACCAGGGCCGTCACGAATGCTAATTCGAGACAGAAGACACAAAAACTCTTCACTTTCACACGTACTTCAAGTTAAACCTCGGAACATCATTCTGATGAACAGTTTCCTTTAAAGGGTCCACATCTTATATGTTTTTTGGGATTATTTTTTTCCTTGAGCTCAACTTTTGCGAGATTTATTCATGAATAACAGACCTAATTCATTTCTACACCCTTTTTATCCCTAAAGTCAGGCTGTTTGGGTAAGAATAATTAATGCAAATGAGCTCTGTTCTGATTGGGTGCGCTGGGCAGCCCAGGTCGAAACACCCCAGACAGAGTAGATGGAGCACAAAGTGGGTGCAGGCGGACAAATGTGCTGTTTTTGTGACATCACAAACCCAGCCAACTCAAAACGGCTGCTTAGTCCACACTCATGACCTGGAGCAGCGCTTTCAAAAAACATCCACAGCGTTCATGCACCACATTAAAGTCATTTAAATGAACAAGGCAAAGTCAACTACTGCTCCATGACACAAGGCCTTCAGCAAGTAGTGTCATACAGCTGCGCCACCTGACTGCTTTCCGTTAAAGTGAGTGCAACTGAATGCATGACACTCAAGAGCACAACACACAAAACCAAGAAACACACACTAGCTATTCGACGCTGTAAAACAAATCTGGTCAGTTTTGAGCCACCTGACATGAGCTAAAGTAAAACCAGCAAATGATGCTGAAGAGCTGTTGTTTTTATTACACACCTTTATATATTGTCAAGTATTGTCTCTCTGTATTCATTCATAACTACTGTGACACTGTAACCATAGCAACAAGTTCAACAAACTTAATCATCCTGTCAAACGAGTGCCACCAGTATAGAGGAAAACATCGTTTCACTGACAATGAGATATTTAGCTGCTCTGCAGTCAGGAGGCACGACTGGAGCTAATACAAGAAAAATTCATAATACAGCGTGTTGAACATACACACACACACACACACACACACACACACACACACACACACACACACACACACACACACACACACACA
>JBBJLR010122857.1:0-18902 GCA_037577145.1 Brachypetersius gabonensis | reverse complement strand
GTGTGTGTGTGTGTGTGTGTGTGTGTGTGTGTGTGTGTGTGTGTGTGTGTGTGTGTGCGCGTGTGTGCGCGTGTGTGTGTATGTATGTGTTCGGAGAAAGAAACAGTTCGGCTCAGGAGTGTGTGTGGGTGGGAAGTCTGATGCCATGAGGAAAGAAACTGTTTCCCATACTGTGAGTGAAGGCCTGTGCACTACAAAACATTCTGCCAGATGATAAGAGGGAAAAGAGTGAGGGTTAATGAGGCTGTTTAACCATAATGCTGGTGGGCTTGCAAAGGCAGCATGTGCATCTCGAGTGAGACGAGGGGAGTGAGGCCCCAGTGATCTTTTTGGCAGTCCTCACTGCCGTATCTGCAGTAGGGTCTTAAAGTCCAACTCCGTGCAATTCCTAAACCATGCTTAAGCTAGAACCCAGATATATCCACTCAGCAGCTTAAGTTTTTTATCAGCATAAAAGGTTCTTGACTTCAAACAAGCAGTTTGGTAGTGCATTTCTGCTATCAACTCTGTAAAAGGAAAGCGCGTTCACATTTACATGTCTGTGTTTATAACACTGCAAATGAAATGAAAATGTTCTGTAAGCAAGAGGGGCATCTCATATTAAAATTTCCACATTTACATGGAGTTATTGCACAAACAATTTATGGCCATGTCAGGAAGGCAGGCAGTAAAAAAAAAAAAAGAAAAAGCCCCACATCTGACCTGAACAAAGAGCACAGAAGTTGAGACAAGGGACAAAACCAACCAAAGGTTACGCTGAATGAGGATGGTACAATTTAGAGCAGATAGCCTAGCAGTGTGTGTATATTATATACGAATAGTGCAGTGACTGATTTTTCTCACCTATGTATTTCAGGTGGCACTACTTTGATGCCGGACTATTATGCTCCAGCTTGAGAGTACTAAGTGCAGTTTTCTCTTCTGCCTTGGAATCTGCATCTTTATCTGCTCCCTCATTTATTTTAAGGCAAACAGTTCAGATACTCCCAGGGCACTGAGAAACAGCCTCAGCTGCCACCCCTTTCCTGATAACTGCCAAGCTCTGCCACCCAGCTCTTCTTCCACAAGATGGCAAAGGACAGCATGTCAGGAGGCCAACAACTTGGAGGGCCCCCCGAACTGCTCCTTACTGCAGACCGAACTTCACTTCATCACAGAGCCCCTAAGCAGAGAAGAGGAAGAATACCCTCTGGCATTCATTATAACCATCCACAAAGACTTTGAAATGTTTGTGCGTCTGCTTAGAGCCATTTATTTGCCTCACAATGTCTACTGCATACACATAGATGTCAAAGCCCCAGAAGAGTACAAAGCAAGTGTCAAAGCCTTGGCTGGGTGTTTCCCCAACGTCTTCCTCGCCTCGGTCAATGAAAGGGTGGCCTACGCTGGCTTTTCCCGACTGAGGGCTGACATCAACTGCATGGAGGATCTGGTAACGTCTTCAATCAAATGGAAAAGAGTCATAAACCTATGTGGTCAAGATTTTCCCATCAAGAGCAACCTAGAACTTGTTCGATACATGCAAGGAGCAGAATGGAGAGACAGAAATATGACTCCAGGCATCAAACAGCCAGAGTCCAAGCGATACAGGACCCATATAAGGCACGTGGAGACCAAAAATGTGGTGCCCATAGGTCTTGAAAAGAACCCTCCTCCACATAATCTGCAAATTTACTTCGGTACAGCATACTACGCACTGACAAGATCGTTCGTAGAGTATGTTCTCAACAGCCCAGTAGCCAAGGACCTGTTAGAGTGGTCTAAAGACACCTATAGCCCTGACGAGCACTACTGGGTAACCCTTAACCATGTGAAAGGTGAGCACAGACTTCAATAAAAAATTATACATAGACACATTAACATGACTAGATACCATCTTAGTGCAATGACAATTGGTCAAACATGTTTATGATAAGTACAGTATTATAGACAGACAGTAGAGCTAAAAGATTAAATGGAATGAAATGGAAAAAGGTAAACATTTGGGTTTTTTTTCATTTACAAACCCTTGGTCACATAAAAGAGGAGCACAAATTCATCGGAGAATAGATACATGGGTTTATTCAAATAAATAGGGATGTTTCAGGCACACACATTTGCAAATATGACCACAGTTTAAGCATGCAGAAAAGACATGAAATGGATAGGTGCTACATGTAAAGCCGGATTTTCATTGAGTAAAAGCCGAAAAAGACATATGTACTAAACAAGCCTACTAAAAGTATTTAAATCTCCACAGATGCTCCTGGCAGCAATGTAGAGGGTGGATGGGAGGGGGATGTTCGAGCCATTAAATGGAGAGACCAGGAAGGGACAACACATCAAGGCTGTAAAGGTACGACACTGACCTCAATTTTATCAGCGTTGAATATAATCCTATCTAGAATAGTCAAAGGAATCTTGTGTAATCTTTGTATCTGTGAGCCATATCTCGAAGGCGTTTACACAACACAAGAAAAATGCATTCAGTACTAATATAATCAAGAACACTATGTTTGCATAAACAGGACACTATGTCAGGGACATCTGCATCTATGCTCTTGAGGACTTGCCCTGGATAATCAAGAGGAACAGCATGTTTGCTAATAAGTTTGAGAGCTCTCATTACCCTGATGCTCTTGACTGCCTAGAACAATGGCACAGACACAAAGTTCTTCAACAAGCAACGGTGCCCATCCAGTCATCATGGCAACTTGCAAAAGAAGACAGCATCATGAATGCCACAGAAGGTGTGAAATCAAACACACTGTGATTGTTAGGAAAACTATATCCCAAAAAGAAATACTTGTTGGAATAACTAAACACCTATACCTCCTGATAAAATATACAGAAATATGATGCATTCCTATTTTACGTTAAAGAACCATTATTCTGTTTAACAGTATTTATTGCACTGATGAATTTTTGCTTTGTTGAATTTTACTGTGGTTAAAAGACTAAGAACAAGACTCCACAGAAAATTCTCTGGAGGATCACTGCATCCAGCAGATTCTGTCAGAACCAATAACCAAATCATGTACAAAAACTACTATTTTTAATTATTTATTTTTATTACTCAGGGTTATTTATGTGTTTCTTATGCAATGTTAATGAAAGTGAGTGAACTACCTTTCCGAAAATGTGCTGGAGCTTTCTCTAGTCAGTTACAGAACAATATCAGCAAATAAATAAATAAATAAAAACAACTTCTGTTCAAAAACAGGTTGTTTTAACAAGCCCAAGTTAGTAATGAATAATAAATGTCTTTAAAAAACCACAAGCCGAAGAAGCAGATGATGAGTAACACTTTAAGATGGGTTTGGTATTGATTTTTGTATTGAGGCTTTCAATATAATAGAAAGCATTAACTGAAGCTACACTGGTAATGCCTTTTCATAAAACACACATACTAATTATGTTCTGACCATCTTTCTAATCTTGCCGTATTCTATAAATTCATTTTAGTAATCCATCGCCATGCAAAAACATACTAACGATTATTTTTTTATCCAAACTGGCCACATATAAGATCATTGTTTGCCAGGTTTCCAACCATTTGTCAAGTGAAATTTAAATGAAGCAAAATTAGTTTTCCTGTACCGGAGAAAAATGGACGTATGAAATTATGGATGGATGTGTATAAAGAAATATCTGATGTTGAACAATTTTTTTGCTGATTTTATTTTGTTCTATTTAAAATATATTTTATATTGTAAAAGAGTGATTACAAAACAGTGACATTACAGCTACATTTGTCAGCTTATACACATTAATGTAACTATGCTCAAACGTTTTTTCTATATTTAACAATCCAACATATGCACAAAAATGGACAAAAACAAACTCTGCAGCAGATTTACATTAAACTGAGAGTTTTTAATCTATCAATAGCTGGGTAGGATTAGATCTGTAGGGTGGGAAAGATAACTACAGATGGTGACACTGTTTTGTAAGCACTCTATATATTGTCTGTTCTCTTTAATAAATTGCAGGAACAACATTATGTTACTGTGCTTAGATTTGTACAGATGTAATGATAACTTATTTATAACTGTATGCAGTTTTGGCTTAGTTACTTTTTGCTACTTTTTTGCCACCAATTATTTTTCATCCTCTAAATGCTTTAATGCTTTTGTAGGACTGTAGAGCAGTGAAGTACATATATAAATCTGTAAACAATATTATGATTGTCACTGCGCTTGTCACACATGTGGTTTCTAAATGGAATACATGCCTGCTGATAATGTGTTCATTCTAGCACCTTGCAAAGAAAGGAAGTGGTCTATGTATAAAGCTATAGTCGATTTGTTTCTATTGTATAGTTATAGGACATACTTGGCTGCTACTAATACAATGTTGCACTTACGCTTTACATACACCTCTACATACAGCAGCCATGTGCATCACCCTTTTAATTACATATAATCAAGAAGTGTTTTATTTTAAAAACTCTTTTTTTGGAAATCACTCCACTGATACACAAACTCTCATTCAGATCTCTCAAGTTAATTACACAAAGGGCCACAAATTAACATATCAATTCATGAATACTCCAAAGTTGTTCTTTATACTGCTTTTTCCTGTATGAGTATTAACTAATTCAAAACCTGATCAGTTTTTTTTTTCTTCATAATTCAGGAAAATAATTGAGTGTTTTGAGTTGAAATGGTTTAACGTGCAGCTTAATGGACCAGCTCTTAAGTGAGTCAACAAGTGCATGAGTGTATATATGTAGCGTTGGTGGTACTTTGTTTTTTAATATGAGTGCTATTTCACCTTACAACACCATGTATCTCCCTACCATGAATTAATGACCACTCAAGCATATTAGTAATATTTTGAAATACATTTTATGTACATACTTTTTCACCATTAATGAGATTCAAAAATTATGGAAAAATCCTGTTTCACATCTTGTGTGTTTTGGTTAAATGCAAATCCTGTAATATACTGAGTAATATACAAACTGTGTTGTGACTGACAGCATGATGAATCATTTATTCATTTAACTATTCTGTTGCAAATGAAATGCAGAGTTAAGTAAAAGGTGATGCAGAACCCACGCACACTCGTTTTTAATCATTAGTATGAAGACCCCAACCAGCTCAAACTCAGATAAATATTTGCATTTCAACCTTTGCTTTATTTAACATAGTTTGATTTTGCAGCAAGTGTTCGTTTTGTGTAAGCTTAAGGTTCCATGTACACAGCCACAAACCCAATGTAAATACGAGACAAGGCCAAGTGATACAGAATTGTTGGCAATTATGCATTTTCAAAAACAAAACAAGAAAGGCAATTCCATATTTTATGATACCATGAGTCTAAAAGGAAACACAAGTGGTCATACGCAGCTTTTGTTTAATTACAGGTGTGTGGTGATAACATGCACTAGCAAAAGAGCAGTGTTTCACTAACTAGCTTCTGAATGTGGGAAACATTTCATATGCTCTTTATCTCTGCTGGGCCAAACCTCAAACATGGTATTGACAGTTTTTCCTATTGCATATGTGGCTTGAAGACACAGGCATGGTTAGATTTGGCTCAGTTATGACTCAACTGAGCTACAAACCACCTCTTCAAGAGCTTCGAGTGATAGTACAGGAATCTAATTCCATCAAGCCTCGAATGAATTCACACTTGGCCTTTACAAAATCAGACAGCTATCCAATGAACTCAAATTGCATGAAGTGGCTAAATGCATAGATAAAGCCATACACAAAGAATGAAACACTTTGACTGGTGAGGAAATTCCTTGCAGAAATATTTAAGAGGGCAGAAAGGGAAATCAACCTTTCCTTGATATAACATCCAATTATGCTCAGTGTTCTTACTAAAGACACAATGCTCTTAACGTTGCAGTTTGTGATACACAAGATTAGATGGAACAAGTAATTTAGATTTCTATATTTGTTCTGAGTTGCATCCTATAATTGTTCTGCTCTACCATGTTCACGAGAAAGACAGCATCACTTAACATTAGATCACAAGCAATTGCACGTACACTGGGGTGCTCTACACACTGTTTCTCATATACACAGCCATGGAAGAAAAAAAGACACCACTTTTCCCTTTTATTCTGTTCACTGTTTGTGCAATCAGCTGTGTGTGAGTAAGTAAATTGCACAGGTTGCTATTCTTGTTTGAACTATTTTAGTGTGAGCTGTGTAAAAAATAAGAAATGCCTCCATATGTGTTGTAAGTGGAGCAGTGTTTGTAGAGCAGCTTTTCTATTTGCTGTATTCCAGCAGCTTCACACCTGATTTACTGGGGAGATAAAACAGAGCTCACACATGCACACATTCTGCTCTTACCTACTATTGTAATTGATGCAATTGCAAAATAATGTAAGAGTGTTGTGTAATGTAATATCTCCAACGAATAATAATTTATTTATACGTATTAATTTTTAACGTTTTTGTTTGGGATTTTGAATCAAATGTGATCAATAGTATATGAAACAATAGCGACATGCACATTTAACACACACTCCCACAAATTGCAAAAGCAATTACCAGAAAAAATGATGGTGTTTTATTTTTTTCCCTTGGCTGTGTATAGAAGAAATTAGATGAGAAATTAGCCTGCCACCGTTGTTTTTTTCTGAGGTTGGACGACTGTTCTGCAGCTAGAATCAGATTAGCTTATGCAATGCATTATTGGGTGAAATTTTTCTTGCTGCATTAAACCTTTTTCTAAAAACCGCTAATTGCAGTCTGTCTCAGCTCAAATTACATTATTTCTGCTCTGCATTTGTGGATGTTATGTCCTTCATCACAGCATTTTAAGGACTGTATGGCACTCATATTGCTGAAACCTATCTCAAGCAAACCAAAAGGGTATCAGCAGATTAGAGTGCTCCATTACGATTGTATGAGGCAGATTATAAAAGAATGAAACAATAATACGATTAAAGAATATAATTAGGTTACAAAGGTTAGTTCAAACTAATACTTAAAATAAGAGCCCATATTACAGGAGGCTGAATGTACCATTCAATCTAGTCTACATAGGTCAACCATCACTGAATACTGATTACTAAAATTAAATAAGCGGAGTTCATTTTTCGTTTTTGAAAGCACGAGTGTTCTGTGCTGTGATCTGTGAACCGAAACCCCAAGCCTGACCTTTTGTTTAGTTTACATGCACATTCGTGTGTAGTGGGTAGCCCTGGGAGTAGCTGCGACAGACTAAATAGGGAAACTGACCAAACAGTATTCATTTATTCTAAATGTTAGCATAATGTTTACATGTCATCAGCTCTTTTCACACAGAGGATTTTTATGGATGGAAAAAAAGAGGATGCAATTTTAAATACACTGAAGCTTCAATTGGCTTTTCTTGAAATCTTGCATATAAAGAGAAAGGACAGATCAATCCATCGGCAACAACGGAGACACTGCTAAAAAACGGCAAGAAAATCTCAGAACTGAACTGCAGCTGTGGCAGCTGTGTGTGGAGGGGCAGGAAGCTCTGACGATGGAAATAAACCACAAGCAGTCAAATTCTCTGTAGCTTTTTACAGCACACTGATTAGTGAGTGAAGAATATTCATCAGGTTTCTTGTCAAATATCATGATCTGATTACTTCAGCCTAGTGCCCAGGCCTACTCTGAACAGGTCAACACCACAATCTAGATGAATCCAGCAGCAGCACATTCAACTGCCTGCGCAATGGAAAACAGCAGCAGCAGCACCAGCACGAGCAAACTGATTTACTTTCATATTTGCTTTGCTATCTGCATGTGTGTTTTCACGTGTTTGGTGTTCTCTGATTAGTTCAGCTTACAGCTTACCAAGTGTGCAATTCCTAATATTTCAGACAGCAGAAAGGAAATACAAAAATCTGTCAATGATTGCAGATTGCTAGATTTACGGATTTTCCAAGCTGTTCAAATCTAAAATAGCCTTCAGCTAGAGCCCACAAAACACAACTTTCCACTACTACGAATTCTGGTGGTTTGTTAGTATCCGCAAACTTTCAGAAAACAAAAAGCAAAGAAAAAATAAAATCTGTATCTTTAAATTAGCTATTATGTTGCTAGAAAATGCTTAAAACTACACATCTTAAAAAAGGAGCAAATGCAAATAAACAAATATAGTTTACTGTATGAAAATTTTGTTGATGTTTTCAAGAAAGTTGATGTTTCAGAAAAACACAGTTAGAAACTAGGGACCAGATGGTAACTAGAAACTGGGCCTCCTTGAGGAAAGGTCTGGAAATGGTTAAGTCAACATTTGCCTGTAAAATCGCAGTACATATTATTGCCCAACTTACTCTATTGTCATCCAACAAATAAATGCTTAGTACACAGATAAATGGCTTTATATTTATATTAAGGTGCTTGAGGCTTTCTGTACATTGGACTTATATTCTGCAATATCAAGCGTGACTGTTATTTTGTTTCACCATCAAAAATGTTTCACCATCAATTTTTACAAAAAAAAATTGTAAAAATTGGCAAAAATATATTTCCCTTCATGAATAATAATACCTCATAATAATACCACCTCTCTTATGCATAGCACAGCAGTGGTATTGATTTAGACAATTTTTTGAAAACCAGTCCTAGCACTGCCTGAAAAAGCTGATGGTAACAGTGAAATTCTATAGCTCAGTTTATCACACTGTGTGTCCTAAACCTAAACTTAATGAAGAGTGGATATGGTTTGAGAGCTCTGAGGGATGTTTTTGTGATCTGGTGGAAAAGACTTGAGTGACGCTTAGTGTTTGTTATGCTAAAACAAATCAACTGAAGCTAGCAGGCTTTTCTTATTACAAAGAGAACAGAATTCCAAGACTACATTTTATGATTACAAGGAGAAACTACGGACACCACAGAAAAACATGGCATTAAAAAATTAAATGAAACTTTTCACAACAGCGTGACCAAAGCAGAGAACAGGAAAACAGAAGATTCTTTTTACCTTGTGACAAATCTCTGTCTTGACTTCCCTGAGAGCTCGCTCCGAGAACACACAGCCACAGGTCTGAAGGTAGCAAAACCTGACAAGATGATTTAAACACACTACATTACAATTTACAGACATTGCAGATCAGACTAATTGTAAAGTGAATATAATCTATTTAATCCCTTTACAACAAATATCAGTTTAAAGGTCCCCCGAAAGCCAAATATCTGAAGAAAAGGAACTAACCGGTTAAAGAAGTAACTATATGCCTTAACAGGTCAAAGAAGTAACTGATGCATTAACAGGTCAAAGTAGTAACTATGATGCATAATAACCTCTACTTGAAGCAACAATAAACTCTGGGGGGGAAAAAAGTTCATGTTATGAGAAACAGAAAAACATTCCTCAAAATCATGGATAAAAACTAATTTGAAATAAAAGGGGATTCTAGGCTCACTGATTCGAAGTGAGAATAAATAATGTATAATTAATAAATAAAAATGAGGGTGATGTGTCCAAGAATTCACAGCATTTTAAAACAGCTGACTGAGTCAAACACCTGGCAATGCACATCATCTTTAGCTGGATGTCTTTCTTTGCAAACTTAAATGCAAATGTAACTCATGGAGAGAGAGAGAGAACCCTAGCTGAGCTACCGGCTCACTAATGTTGGTTGACCATTAAAAGAAGTGTGGTAAGGTCTTCTCTCACTGTGTGAGGGAATCTTGTTGTGTGTTGCCCAGGCAGACTGATGGTGAGAAGAAATGGGCCTGAGAGAAATAGACAAGAACATCAGGAGTAAAGGTCCTTAGAGACCTGAAACGGTGAATGAATGAGGACGCAGGTGACACTTTTTTACCAAAAAATGTCAAAGTAAACGAAGGATTAAGGACTATGTCAAAGTATTAAGGCTTACAATAACCGGCATCCATCAATGATTGCTGTAATTTGCTACAGTGTACAACATATTTGTTTTTTGCATTTTAAAAAGTGTTGACAAACTCACTAGGTGGCACCAGTGTAAATTTATACAGTACTGTACATTCTGTCACTTCACATTTGATTCTACACGCCTGATATTTTGATAAAAACAAATACTTGAGAATATGGCAGAAATATACAGGATGTTATTTTCCCTCTTTATGAATAAAAATACCTCTAAATTATCTCATTATTTAGGTATGAACACAACAGCAGAATTGAGATAAGTTTTAAGTTTAAAACAAAACATTTTTTTGAAAACAGCCCAGTACTGTCTGGAAAAGCTTGTGGTAGCAGTAGCAGTGATGTCTTATGGCTCAGTTAATCACACTGTGTGTTCTAAATCTTGCTTTGTTTGATAAAGCAACAAAATTACTCATTTGCCATGAAATGTAACATATACTACTCCACAACACCCATATGACACACTCAAAAGAGTGCATGAAGCATTTAATAAAATGCTTGAGCTAAATAGTTAAAACCTAACTAAACTTGGGTGTAACTATGAACCTTCATGACAATGCATATCAAGGGGGTAATGATTTGAGCTTACAGGATCCGAAATAAGAAAAGGGTTTTTAACGGTCCCATACTGTTTTCTAAATAAGTCTTTACTACCATAACCATCTATATTTTTATATTCAGCTACATTTTATATTCAGTTACATAACAGAAGTCATACATCTGTTTATTAATTCATGAGCCTATTTTCATACTCACAGTATAAATATATAATTACAATATGAATATAAACACAAATTTACCATTTTTATATAACGTACATTATACTATTATGCTGTAATGTGACTTTTTGCAGAATTGTACATAAAAGCTGAGAAATGTTTTTTTCCTCAATGATGTCTTTAGTACATCATTGTATTATGTTTTTGTATTATGTCATTTCCTGTCTAAATATAACTTGCTGGTTGAATAAAATCAACTTTAAGTGAAAATTTGTCTGGGGTATGAATAATTTCAAGGATCACTGTATATATACATATAGACAGAATACTCGATTCCAAACTCCTTACAAATAGGGTTGTCAAAAAAAACGATTCTCAGATACTAATCAATTCCAAAATTTACTATCGAGTTCGGTATCAATTAACACTGGTATCAATACTTAAATGCCAATTTTGCATCTGCTGGTTCACGGAAATCACTGGCAGACTACAACAATTTTCAACAGACATTGCAGCGGGCAGTTCCTTCCCCGGCTACCTGGAGGACCCAGTGTTTAAAGACCCGTAACTCCTCAGGGGAACAACCAAACGCAGCGAAATTTTACACGGACCCTCAGCTAGCGTTGCTTTCTCATTCAAAATTAGGACTAAATATCGGCGTCATCAAGCATTTATCACGTGACCAAAACGAGATGAAATGCAAATGCAAATATACAGTGACCAAAAGTATAGGGACACATTGCCATTGTCTCTCTTTCTCACAGAGCATTTTGATAAGTAGCCTTTCCCATATCCACGCAAAAAAGCTGAACCTAAATTGTTCCGATTTGGTAGAGTAGACTATATTTGTTCAGGAATAATAATAATAATAATAATAATATTCAGGTACATTCAGGCAAACACACTGAGGGTAAAGACTTTTACCAGTTTTACAAATGTGGGTTTTATTAGATTAGATTGACTATTAATCCCACTATGGGGAAATTCCGTTTAACAGGATCCGTAGAATCAAAATAACAATATAAGAACAAAGAAAATCAACAGAAAACAAACAATTTCTAGCTGTATAAATATAAGTAAAGATATAGGGAAAGTGCAAGTTAGGTGGATGAACAGGGAAGGGGATAATCTGAAAAATTGCACATGGTCAAAATACTGCACAGCAGCAAAACAAGCAATATACACAAACATGTGTATGTCACTGCAGTGATGTAAAGTCTTATAACTGTGAGGAGGAATAATCGACAGAAATGCTGCTTCTTGCACCGTGGATGTAACAATCTTGTGCTGAAGGAGCTGCTCAGAGCCTCCACAGTGTGGTGCATGGGGTGGGAGGAGTTATCCATAATGGATGACAGTTTTACTAGCATCCTTCTGTCTGCCACCTCCTCGGTCGTATCCAGTGTGCAGACCAGGACAGAACCAGCTCTCTTAACGAGCTTGTTAAGTCTTTTTCTGTCTCTGTCTGAGCTGCTCCCTGCCCAGCACACAACAGCGTAGAGAACTACTGAGGCCACCACTGTGTCATAAAAAGTCTGTAGGAGTTCTATGCATATACCAAAGGACCCCAGTCTCCTCAACAGGTGGAGGCGACTTTGGTCCTTTCTACACAGGGCATCTGTGTTTGTTGACCAGTCCAGTTTATTGTTCAAGTGAACATCCAGGTATTTAAATGTATCCACAATCTCAATGTCCGAACCCTGTGTGTGAGCTGGAGGGTTGCTTCTGAAGTCAAGCACCAACTCCTTTGTCTTACTGGCGTTCAATAGCAGATGGTTTCCCTCACACCAGTCCACAAAGTCAGTGATGACCCGCCTGTATTCCTGCTCATTCCCCTCGGACACACAACCAACAATGGCGGTGTCGTCTGAGAACTTCTGCAGGTGACAGTGATGGGAGTTGTACTTAAAATCAGCTGTGTACAGGGTGAACAGAAATGGGAAGAGTACCGTCCCTTGAGGTGCCCCCGTGCTGCAGACTACCACATTCGACACAGTCACGCAACCTGATGAATTGTGGCCTGTCAGTGAGATAGTCGATGGTCCAAGCAGCCAGGTGTTGGTCCACGCCTACCGCCTCCAGCTTCCCTCTCAACAGTGGTGGTTGGATGGTGTTGAAAGCACTGGAGAAATAAAAAAACATGACCCTCACAGTGTTCCCAGAGGCCTCCAGAGGAGACAGGGCCTGGGGCAGTAGGTAGACGAGGACAATCCCCTCCATAGCCTTCATCATTTTGAGAACTGGAACCACACAGGAGGTCTTCCACAACGCCAGGACTCTCTCCAGACTGAGACTCAGGTTGAACATGAACAGAACCACCTCACAGAGCTGGTCTCCCTGAGGAGCCTGGTGCTGATGTTATCAGAGCCTGTGGCCTTCCTGGCCTTGGTCTTTCTTAGCTCCCTCCTAACTTGGTCTAAAGTGAGACAGAGTGGGGTGGGTGTAGACTGGTCTGAAGCAGTGCAGGGAGCTGAGGTGTGAATTGTAGCATCTAGGGGGGTGGCTGGTCTGGAGAGGTGTGAAGAGGGGCAGGGGGCCAGGCAGAATCAAATCTGTTGAAAAACAAATTCAGTTCATTCACCCATGCCTGGTCTCCTATAACCAGGAGAGCATCCCCACTCTTTCCATGGCCTGAGATGTGTTTCAGTCCTCTCCACACCTCCTGAATGTTATTTTGTTCCATCCCCTGCTTAAGCTGCTTCTTATAGCTGGCCTTGCACCTCCCGATATTGTATTTTAATTCCCACTGGACCTCCTTATCCCCCGAGAGAAAATGCCCTCCTCTTCTTCAGCAGGGCCTTTAGCTCAGGGGTCACCCAGGGCTTGTTGTAGGGAAAACACTGTACTCTCCTAGAAGGCAGAGTACTCTCCACACAAATGTTTATGTAGTCCGTAACACAGTGTGTGAGTAAATCAATATTCTCCCCATGTGGACTGCAAGGAACATCCCAGTCTGTGATGTTAAAACAGTCCCTAAGCTGCTCACTAGCCTCAACTGTCCAGATCTTGACTTCCTTGACCTGTGGTGACTGCTGTTTCACCACTGAGGTGTAGACAGGCAGCAAGTGGACAATGTTGTGGTCAGAGCGGCCTAGAGGGGAGAGGGGGGAGGGGGTGCACGCATTCTTGATATTTGCATATTATAAGTCCAGAGTTTAATTGTCTCTTGTGTGGCAGTTAACATACTGGGTGAAGTTAGTGAGGGTGGCGGAGAGGCAGAGAGAGGCATGATAAAAGTCCCCAGAGATGACAATCGGGGCCTGAGAGTATTTCGTCTGCACTTGACGGTGCCATAAACGCGCTCACACGCAGCAGCAGCGTCGGCTGAGGGAGGGATGTAAACAGTCAGCACCACTATGTGTGAGAACTCCCGTGGGATGTAATACGGCCGCACGCAAACCGCCAACAGTTCAATGTCCCTGCTACACAGCTGTACCTTCACATTAATGTGTCCCGGGTTGCACCATCTATCGTTCACAAACAGCGCCAAACCCCCACCCTTCCTCTTCCGCCACATTCCTGTCCGCCCGAACGGATGTGAATCCAGTCAAAGAGATCACAGAGTCCGGTGTGTCCTGGTTGAGCCATGTCTCAGTAAAACACAGCAGGATGCTCTCCCAGTACACTCGCTCCAGCTTCATCAGCGCACCTAGCCCGTTTTCTCTCCCGGCACTTAACTCCTGCGCCTCCTCTTTTCCTCCGAATCTCCGCAGCAATCGCCGGACTCCTCGTGTAGCGGAGATCAGCCCAGCTAAGAGCTAGCAGCTGGTCACAAGTGTAAACAATAGAGCCACTGCTTAAAGGGTCCCCCGAGACAGACTCAAAAAGTGGGCAAAAAAATAATGTAGAGTAGTGCAAACTTGATGAAAGTTGTACCCCTCATTGCACAACCCCATAGAGGTTTAAAAGAACGAGAGAAAAACAAAAAAAAGCAGAAAAATAAACATTAAAACACGCCAAAAAAAAAAAAAAAAACACGGCAGAGCTGCTGTAACTCGCTGCCACACGCGCGGCACCATCTTGGATCAATGGCAATAAACACATACCAGGGATGTCACCAGGTCTAAAAGAAAAGGGGGGCTTAGCCCCCAGGGTTGTAAGACAGAATTAATGTGTATAGAGGGCTAAAAACTTTTCACCTACACTTTTCTTTCACTTAAGGAAACAAGTAAAGTTAAGCGGTGAACAGTTACTGAGACCTACTCATAGTATTGTTCTGTTGAACTGAGTACAAACGTCGCTACCAGAGAAATATCACTAAACGGGCTCCGGTTGCTACTCACTAACAAGCAGCGCCGTGTAGCTTCGCCTGGGTCCTAATGCCTGCCTGCTACCTGCAGCAGCTTCAACAGTAAGTACATCATTTTAATTCAATAATGATAGCTACACTTATTTTTAATTTCAAATTCATAGTCTTGTTTCTATTTGTAAAATGCATTTCTGCGCTCAGTGATATCTTGTATGAAATGTGTGGATATATAATTTAAAAATAGTATAATGACTATATTGTTAGTGGTGCTTGGGATTTTGCCTATTTTACTATCTACTTTACTTATACTATATTGACTGGGTTAAATAGAATTGCATCACTAAAAAGAAACTAAAATACAACTTTAATTGACTAAAACTAGTCGAAAATATTTGTGGATAATTCTGACTAAAATAAGACTAAAATGCTCAGACTTTTAATTGACTGAAACTTGGCAAGACTAATAATAATAATACATTAAATTTATTAAGCGCTTTCCAAAATACCCAAAGATGCTGTACAATTTTGAGAAGACAAAAAAAATGGAGCATTTTGTTTGTCTACTCACACTATAATTCTTTTGTTTAAAAAAGTTCTGATTGTTTTCTCCCCCTGTAGTATCAAAAATAGTATCGAGTACCATCCTTAGTATCAGTATCGAGTTTGAAATTTCAGTATCGTAACAAGCCTACTTACAACATATGTCTTAACAGTCTGAATAAATAACAACTAAACAGAGTTCTCACTTGTGTTTTCCATTCATCTCCAGTCCCACCACAGGGCAGATGAACATGGCGCAGTGCACGTCCTCATAGCAGTCACCCTTGGTGTTCCTCCTCTCTCCTTCCCATGCTGGGTTATCAGTCAGATTCAGCTCTTTCACATCCTTTATATAATAAAACACCACACACACACACACACACACACACACACACACACACACACACACACACACACACACGCATTAAAGCTGCACAATTTCCTTGATACAATACTAGCACCATACACCACTCTTAAGATATATATTTTGTAGAACAACATTTGCAAAATAAGTGTGAATTTTGGGAGTGTGGATGTTAAGAAGTGTTGATCTTTATTAGATCCTGTGGCCTCCTGTTAGTTAGGCCTTCCTATAGCTGTCTGTCTGCCCGTCTCTCTCAGGCAAACTAATACTTATTTAAATTGGGGAAAAAAAACATTTTTCAGAGATTAAACACAAAATCACCCTTAACTAATGTATCAAATGGAGCATTTTCATATAATTAGGATTTTTCAGATCAGTTTTTGTCTTATAAAACATCATTCTCACCTTGATGTTTCTAATGTGTGCAGCAACCTCTATGTTTGGTCTTTCTGCTGATTTATCCAACAGATACTCGATGACAGCGTCTTTATTGTAGAGCCTGTTAAAAGAGTCACTTAATTCAACTCAGAAGATGAAACCATATGGCTGTCAGCTTAAAAACAGATATATACACTATTTATAAACATAACTTATACACAAGTTAAGATCAGGAGTATCTATAATTGACAGATTTATTGTAATTGGTGTGCAACATGGACACACATCCAGTCTGTGGGGGAGCAAGAAGTCTGGCTGGGTTGTAGGGGATCAAATACTTATTTCCCTCAATGACATGCAAATCAATTTATAACTTTAATGTAACATGTTTTTCTCTCCATAAAAATTAAACTACCTCATAAAGTCCTGTAGCATTTTCTTCAGCATAAATCATCAGAACACTTGTTCTTGTATGTACACTGTCTTAAACTGCACCTAAGAGATGGACTTAGTTCTGTCATTGTTCTTGTTGAAGCATATTGGGTCTTATTTTTTATTGCTGTGACCATTAGCACACATGAAAAGTGCAGATAAAGTCTGTAATTATTCATTCCCTTGTATCCCAAAATTCATTACATTTTTTTCATACTTTTACAGCAAAATGTGAGCAATTAGCTCATTTAGATTAATCAGAGAGCTTGTAACTAGATTGCTTTAACAGCTTGTGTGCGTGTGTGTACATATACATGTGCGTGTCCGTGTATATTTTTTATTCTATAGGTTGTGCTGCTCGTATTCTCTTCTTTTGTCAATTTCCCTAATAACGGGTTGTCTTATGTAATACAATACTGCAAACAATATAAATAACAAATAAAATGTTTCACCTCCCAAGTTCACAGGCCACAATGGGACGTCTGAGCCTCTCCTGGCTCAGTGCACAGTATCTCCACTTGGCAGCAAGCTCAGCGTTTTTATCCACCTAAAAACATTAATTTTAATCAGTTTCCAACTTATTAATCACCTTACATAATATACTGGTCAATAAAAACAAATGTTTACATCTGTAACTCATCTAATCCCTGAATCAACGGGTTAGCTTAGGTGCTAGCTACACAGCTGTCTACTGAGCTTTTTGGCTAGCTAGCTAAGTAGCCAAACAATGTGTTTTCTGACAGGAAATACAAGTTAAATCGACAGAACAAAATAGTCTAAAGATGTAAAATGATTACTAGCCAAGCTGGTACTTAACAAAAATGAGTAAAGTGACCCAAAAGCTATCATAACAAGCTAAGCGACTATCAAAACTAAGCTAACGTTAGCTTAACTACAGATTCAGTTTTTTATTTTTTAGCTACACCAGAAACTCACCTTTTCCACCTTCTTTGGTCCTTTTACCAATTCGTGCCTTTTGGGAATTGTTCCACCGTCGCATCCCATGTTGGTTAGGAAATTAAGAAAGTTTTAGTGACTGTTCAAATGTGGCTAATGCACATAAACACCAGCAGCCAAATTCGGCAGCTGTAAACAATCGAGGAAAGCACAGAAAGATGGACCCAGACAGTGAGAGACTGGTCTGGGATGTCGCCCCCGAGCGTTCATCTCAAGGGAAGGCGTTTCTGGACTGAATTTCAAAAGGTGGTCCATCAAAATACGTGCTTTTGGTGCCTCATCAGAAGGTTGTGGACTTAAATCACATGAATGCTAGTGTCACCACCGAGGTACTCTTGAGAACGGTACCGTCCCCACAAACTGCTACCAGGGTGCTGTGTTCCTGGCTGCCCGCTGCCTTACTTTGTGAATGGGTTAAATACAAAGAACAGTTTCGAACTGTTCACATTCTGCGCTGTGGCAAGAAGAGACTCCGAGAGTGTTGGGAGAAGGATGCTGAGGAAAGACTATACATGTGTTGGGTGAAGGATTCTGATTAGATACCGTGAGTGTGTTCAGAGAAGAAGAATCACTCGAAAATCACTCATTTTCAGCTCTGCCACCTCCAACTCTGCTTGCTGTCTTTCCGTCAGACCCACTGTCTCCAAATCATCAAACCAGACAGCCCAGCTCCACCTTTCATCTCACTATAATGAAAATCTTAGTCATCAACGGCATAGTTAAAATGTTCCCATAAGTTTCTTGGTTAGGTATGTGGTTCCTTTACTTCCAAAACAATACTCTTCAGTCCTTTACATAATTGTGGAGGTTCTTCATCTCGACATTTGTATGTTTGCTTAGAAAACCTTTGGATTCCACAATAATGCATTGTCTTCTGTACTACTTTGAACATTGTTTAAAAATGTTTTATATATTTTGAGCACTAGATGGAGCCTAATACTAGTGTTGCTTTCGTCAATGCAAATTATGACTAAATATCGTCGTCTGCCAATATTTATCACGTGACAAAAACGAGACGAGACGAGACAGTACTGGTAGACTAGTGGTTATTGCGTTCGCCTTGCGAGTCGTGGGTTCGATTCCCAGGGACCGCTAGGCACCTCTGAGGTAGTGATGTGTCATGAGCAAGACCTGCGGCTCTAAGAGCCGATGCTTTGTAGTGAATCAGAGGAGCCAACTCTCATCGAGTGAGAGCCGGCTCCCCACTTTCTTTCCTTTCTCTGCTCTGCTAACGGCAGAACTTTGTTTAATTTGGCAGCAATCACGTGTGAGCATATAGGATCATACCATTATGTGAAAACAGAGAGGAGGAGAGACGTGACAGTCAGGTGGAGCGTCTGTCCGTCAGTAGATACTAACTGAGAGGAGAAACCGCATCAGCCCATCCAACCTGAGGCATTTGATTTTTCTGAATGGCAGCCTGCAC
>JBBJLR010122851.1:0-18904 GCA_037577145.1 Brachypetersius gabonensis | reverse complement strand
TATCTATCTATCTATCTATCTATCTATCTATCTATCTATCTATCTATCTATCTATCTATCTATCTATCTATCTACCTGTGTCCAACATATATGTATATATATCATTAGGAAGATTCTCTTTAGCTTTAATAGCGCTGTGTTGTACTGGTTCTGGGTCGCTGGTGTCTTCATGAGGACAGTGTTGTGTGTATGAACTGTACGGGCTTGTCACGTTATTAGGACAGCTGGATGCTTTTTTCAGAAATGTAAAATAAACCGAATGGCGTCCTCAGCCACTGTGTCAGTACATACTGCCAGGCTACACTCTGGAGCGTGAGGGTTTCTGTGTAAGCGCTGGGGAGACGATGGCTCCTGTGCTCCTGCTCTGTTGTACTGACTGGATTACAATCTGTTTTCTTGAGCTCTTTATAGCAGCCTCTGTGTCAAAGGAGCACGGTGAGCTCCTCAAAAATGATGCAGCATATCAGGATATGATGAAGATTTGCTGCTAACTGATAAATCAATGGTTCTTTATTTATTGATGACATTCCCTTTTGTTCACTGGCCACTTGTTTCCTCTTTATTAGCCATGCTGATGCTAGAATCAATATAAGAATGCTGATGCTGAGGCACATATACATAAACTGTTGATCTTCCTGAGAAATGTTAAATTCATTGACCCAAGCTTACAAAAGCTGTAAGATGAGCCAAATGCAAAATTCGATCGCATTAAGCCATGTCACGGTTTTGAAACATCTGTCAAATCTGAACATTTGTCTGATGTAATTATCTGCCGGAGCGGAAATGATTCTGATATCATTGTGCAGGCCTTGCGTTTAATGTTCATCTTATTCCTTGTTTGTCAGTCTTTCGTCTTGTTTGTTCACTTTAGGGCCGTTAGTTCTGAGAACGTAAAGAGCGCTAGGTGTGATTTATTGGTAGGAGCAGTGTGAGGAGTGTTTTGTAAGGTATTCAGGTCTCGCAGTGTGACCGTGCTTTCTTGTGGCTCTGCAGCGAGTGGTTTGTTGGTTTGGCTGTGAGCAGGCCGCTGCCCTTGGGGCCACACAGCAGCCCAGTTCTGATGTCGTTCACATTCTCTCGTGCCAGTGGTCCCAAATGTGTAGTTGAGGATAGACGACTGTGAACCACAGAACGAACAAGAGCCTCATCCACCCCTCAATTACACATCCAATATAACATTTACAGACGAGATTAGACATATCTGGAACAGCAGGGATTTGATATTTACGTTGGGATCTGTTGTCTAGTCTTCTCATTTTGAGAAGACTATGTGTGAGAATCTGTTCTATTCTGTTCTATTATATTCTATTCTGTTCTGTTAAAAGCTATACAACACAGCAAGATACAAATAAAACTACACATTACAACTAATACAAAAGATATAAATATAGACATTTAAATAAGGTCATATGTCACTGGTAACAATGTGATCCTTTGGAATCCTGGTTACTGTCTTAGCTAAATTAGCTCGGTCAGCTTATAACACTGTCATTCTGTTGTTTAAAATCTGATCACTTTTGAACAAGAGTCTTTTGGTTAAAGATCTTTTGGATGATTGCAAGTGTGATTTCCTGTGCTTGGTGGAAACCTGGCACCAATCCAATGACTTTTCTGAATCAGTCTTAGCCCCAGGGATCACACCTCTGAATCTCACGCCTCTTGCAGAACTGATGGTCTCATGAAAAGTGAAAGGTCTCCTCAGTGGCTGTGCCTCTACACACATCGATTGAGTCTTGTCCTACAAGTTAATGGGCTTACTGCTCTTATTCTAGCCACTGTTTACGGACCACACAAACTTAATAAGGATTTTTGAAAAACATTTCTACCTCATTTTTATCCCACTAGACAATTTAATACTTTTATGAACTTCTTCTATGCAAATAGAATCATTTTCACTAGCAGCTGACATCATCAGCACACACAAAAACAGGTCTTTCCTGTGAGTCTTGTTGTCTTCTGCCAATAGATTCATTAGAATATCTTACAAGAATCTTATGGGATCTGACTCCGGGTATCCTGGAGTCTGGCTCCGGTCGATCACATTAAAGGGTCGATATGCTATATTTTGTCTTGTATTTTATTTCGTTTCCTCATAAAGTCCACTAATGGCTAAGTAGCTATATGTGTCGAAAACAGCCATTAATCATTTTAAGTGACAATTTTACAGCCATTTTTATGCTTACTTTCTTTTTGACCTGAACTCTGTTCTAACTGGCTGCTTTGACTTTTCAGACTGCATCATTCTTTATAACTTCAATGTAAATGACTGACTTAAATACTACTAAATACTACTACTAAATACGTATATGAACTGAAGTGACTGGGGAGTAGATAGTGCATTTAAAATTTTCACCATGGTACATCCAGATTACATTTTTTTTTAAATAGGAAAGGATGTGGGTTTTCGTTGATTCGGGTCCTTTAAGGGTTTCGAGAGATAAACTGCAGTGATATGTTTATCAGAACACACAAAAGTGTGTGATGCATTGTGTAGGCATAGTGTTAATTCTGTCACTGATGGGGAACACTCAGTGTTGTTTCGAAACATCAGTGAGAATCTCAATAAGCGAGGCGGATTTAACTCGAGTTGTTTGCACGCCTCTGTGACTCTATTATTATATATCAAGCATGAGTAGGTTTCTCGCAGTGTGTAGAGGAGGAAGTAATGTGGTGGACAACAGTGTCCTTCGTGTTTGGTGTGAACTGCATTATGAGCTGTTTGCCGCGAGCTTGATTAGACTCTGCAGCCAAGGACAACTACTGTTATGTTTGATAGCTTTTCATCACCTGGTTGATGGGTGAGTGAGAGAGTGTGTAGGTGTAACGGATCAGTGTTTTTCCACCAGTATGATGAATTAGCAGTGTTTCGGTGGACTTCTGCTTGCAGATAAAATGCTTTTCACTGATTTAGCTGTGCAATAACCTTTCTGTGAACTAACAATTAGCAGTTTAAAGTGGCTTCCTGGCGCAGTGTGTCCCTGACTGAGTCAGAAGTGTTAGATATATTTTTGACTGATATCTGCTGACTGCTTGTAGTTGTTAAGATAAACCAAGACAAACCTTTAGTTGCATGCTGTAGCAGAGCAGCATGTCGTAAGCCCTTTTATCAGTGTACAATGCCCCCTTACATTTTAATTCAGGTATTCAATGTGTAGTCTTAACTACAACGCATTTCATCTGCAAAGACCTTCACAAAGGACAGCTGTTATTACTATGGTGTAAAATATAAAAAAAGTTTTAGTTTAGGAATCTACATCTTCTCACCTCTGAGGGTAAAAGCTGTTTTATATGTGTCCATTGAAGCTAAAGAGCAGAGAAACCACAAGCATGGGAGCATCTATCCGAAGGCAAAATTCTTGATATGAAGGCAGATCTGTTTGATTAATCTTCTTCAATTTGGAAGATTGATAGAGGTACCTGTTTGGAGTACTAGTTCATTAGGTGGGGATGTTGCCTGAACCTGGGCCTCAAACCATAAAACCTTCAGTAAGTGCATAAAATAGCTCAGACAAACCTAAACCAACACTGTGATGTTCATCACGCCCTTCGAATCAACCAGAACCAGCGTGAGACATTTTATCTCTCTAGGGAAAGTACAAGGTTGAGTGGTGGCTGAACGTTTTTGCCACCCTTTCTCAAGTGCGGTCATATGTGCCTTCTTAGTCCATTTATATACACATGCCAGCCCCGGTGTCTACTAGAGGCATAAAAGCTGTGTTTGAAAGAGAGGTTATAAAATGCTTGCAAGCAGCTGGGCTGCAGCTGAATATTAATACACTGCCACTGTCTGCTCAATATATATTGAACTACATTAAACAATCATAACAAATATATGTATGAGATGACATGTTTATCAACACCTAAGAGTGTCCTAATGCATTGTTAAATATATGTGTTTACATACGTTGTGCTACTATAATCCATCTGTAACAGTGAATACATTACCAGTAGTTACATTGTTGTTACGTGCATCATTAATGTGTAGTTACACAGTTATTACATACTCTTAGTATAACGTGGCACCTACAGTTTTGTTTGTTGAGTAATATTGTGACCATGACTCTTCCACCATGAAACTTTGGCGCTGCTTTTATTAGGGGCAAATACCATCATATGCTGGGATCAGAGTCTGACTAGACTAGTCTGCCCATTCAGTTGTATGGGCAGGCCCATAACAAATATTGCCACAAATATTTAGAAAAGTAAAATTAATCAACAGTGTTGGGGTGCTAGGTGGGACAGCAACTCTCCGATCACTTGACAGAACTAAATAAGCAGCCCTTAAGGGAAGTGAGGTTGGTACAGGAAGTGTATCTGCTGGGCTTGTATATCAATATGATATATTGATGATGATAGGAACATAAAGGACTCCATAGCACCAGAGTTTTATAACAATTTAACCTTAAATCAAGTGAAGTAAAGTAGGTATATATATTCATTTTGACAATAAAAACACTACACAGTGAAACATTCCTCCAGGAATACAAAGCATAAACGATAAAACACAAGAGCAAACAATTCAATATTAGATGACAGGACAACACAGAGCAAGAGCAAGAGCAGTACTAGTGTGAATGAGTACAGTATTATTACAGATTTACATGACACTGTTTACATTACTCTGGTCACTCTGTTAAATTACTCTGCTTACATTACTCTGGTCACTTTGTTCACTCTGTTTTATATTGCTGTGCTATTATGGCACAATGCACTTTAACATTCCATTTGCACAATGTACATATTGCTGCTACATTTATATGAATATATATAAAAAACTTAACTTGTGGTGCTCCTTGTTTACGTTACTTACTTTAGATTTGTGTTTTAGAACATTTCAGATTTATATTTTTTAAATTTTACTTACATTTATACTTATATTTACTTGTACCCATTTCTTTATTTTATTTGTGTTTCAGAAATTTTCCAGATTTTTTTATTAAAAATTCACTTATTGTTTATAATGTTTGCACAGTCAGAAAGGAGCGGTTCAGGATACATTTCACTGTGTGTTGTACTTGTATGACTACGCATGTGACAAATAAAGGATCTTGATCTTGATCTTGATCTTGATACCGTATACTAGCACTGTGGTGGGCTGGTGCCTTGCCCAGGGTGAAGCCCAGGCCTTGTACTCACAGAGCCCAGGATTAAGTGTTTACAGAAATGTTTGTACAATTTGCAGCAGTGTCCGTGTGTAAAATGCACAGGTTGCTATTCTTTTCTGAATTATTGCTGTGTCAAAAAAAAAAAAGCCTCCATATGTGTTGTAAGTGCAGCAGTGTTTGTAATACAGCTTTTCTATGTGCTGTATTCCAGCAGCCTCACTCCTGATTCAGTTTCTGACAGGATGCACACACATGCACTTACTGTGCTCTTAACATCACTATTTTAATTGTTGCAACTCTAAAATAATGTACGATAATAATGTTGTGTAGTTTAAGGTATAATAAGGTATAATGTCTAAGGTATAATTCATCTATTATTATTATTATTGTACGTTTTTTCCAATTTAAATTTTTCAAACCTTATTTTTGTGTGGTCAGTAGTGTATAAAACAACAGTAGCATGCACATTCCACACAGACCAATGGCTACAAAAAACAAGAACTAGAAAAAAAATGATGCCTCAGATTTAAGACAAAGATATCGGAGGCATTTTTTCATAAAATACTAATTAAAGCGATCATATCCTACATACCACAGCTGCCAAAATAGAAGTTAAATTGCTATTCTTGCTTCTTCTAGATCTAATGGAGTAAGGTCCAAAAGAGAGCACACTTCTCAGAGGACTACATCAGTTTCTCTCTCTATGGAACCGGACTCCAATCTGTCTGTTATGATAAACATGTCTGAAGAGATAATTAAGTGCAACATCACTAAGGACATCCACCAGTACCTTTTCTCCACCACCTACATTCTGGTGCTGCTTGTGGGTATTCCTGCTAATGCGTACTCATTATACCACGCTTGGCTGCAGCTGAGGGCCCGTAATGAGCTGGGTGTCTATCTCTTCAACCTGACAGTGTCTGACCTGCTGTACCTGGCCTCACTGCCCCTCTGGCTGCAGTACTTCTTAAAGGTAAGGTGTTCAGAGACACTGCTGTTTATATTTGTACTGCTTGTATTTGTTTAACACACATTTTAAACTGGTTAAAAAAAGTTTTGTTTTGGGATTATTTTTATTTTGGACCAATAATAATAATAATACTAATAATAATCATAGTCATCATCATCATTCTGTTTGTTTTCTTTTAGGGTTTTAGCAATGTATCAAAACACGATGTAATGCAAAAATGTGACAATGTGCATTTGTGACCATGAGAAAGAGAGTTTAATATAATGCAATTACCCTGAAGCTGATAATTCTATCACTCCATATAACTTAATATGGTCAAGGTAAAGCTGTCCACAGTAATAGTTAAACAGCACAATGCAATGCTCAGTTGACTGTGTATTGTCATATGATTGTCAGGTTTTATAGGCTAATACAATATATAGCTGTATGCAAAAGTATGGGCACGTATGTTTTGTTGAGTAGTTCACCTGCATGTTTTTTCTGAAAAGTCTCCTTACATCCTTTTTACACAGTTACGATTTATTTGCTGAATTTAACATACTGGGAGAAAACTAAAATGATGTCTATGCAAAATGTCACATTTAGGCACGGTTACTTTTTATTTACTGAATTTGCCATAGAATGTGTAGAAAATGTATATTTCTGGTCGTTATTTTTGCAGAGTGACGACTGGCAGTATGATGAATGGATATGCCAGCTCTGTGGCTTCCTGCTCTACGAGAACATATATGTCAGCATCGGCTTCCTCTGCTGCATCTCTATCGACCGCTACCTGGCCGTGGTCTACCCGCTGCGTTTCTCCTCCCTTCGCACCATGAAGGCAGCGACGCTGGCCAGTGTCATAGTGTGGCTCAAAGAGCTGGCCATCGGGGTGGTCTTCTTCTGCCACAAGGAGCTGAGCAGAGACCCGTCCAACAAATCGGTGTGCTTTGAGCATTACCCCATGCAGTTGTGGGAGCACCCAGTGAACTACTACCGATTCTTCGTAGGCTTCCTCTTCCCGCTGGTGATATTGTCCGTGTCATACTTTCGGGTGCTGCGAGCAGTGGGCAAAAGCGCTGGGACGCAGACGGCCCAGAAGATCCGCATCAAAAACCTGGTGACCAGCACCATTGTCATCTTCCTGGTGTGCTTCTCGCCATACCATGTCTTCCTGCTGGTGCGGACGCTCCAGGAGAGAGACTGTGGTTTTATAGAGAAAATCTTCAATTACTATCATTTCTCACTGCTGCTCACCAGCCTGAACTGTGTGGCCGACCCGGCACTCTACTGCTTTGTGAGTGAAAGCGCCCAGCGTGGCATCCAGCAGGCCCGGGACGCCTGTGTGCAGGGCCTCTGCTGCCCTAAATGTGAGGGCAGCTACAACACGGACTCCAACGAAACTGTTGTACCCAACGACACAGCTGTGGGCACCACTGTGGTGACCCTGCTGAACCAAACCAAAACTCAGAGCTAAAGACCTCTTGTTTGTACAGAGAATTTATTTTGAACTGAAACAAAAAAGCTGAAAAGGGAATGTCAGGCAGAAGGTGTTAGTACAGGTTGAATTTCTGTGATGAGAATGAGTGTTATAGCTTACTAATAATGGCTTGTCCAGGCTCATATGCTCAGTTTATTTGGTGTTTTGTTCTAAGACCAAGTGAAATATGAATCATTTTATTTTGTTTGTGGTGGAACTCAGGGCCAGTTTCCTTGACATTTGCCAACGGTTGACATTTGAGGTTAGAGGGAGGAATTCTCTTGCAATCGAAGTAGCTCCAACTAGATTTCAAAAATATTCCCAAGTCTAAAACTCTCACTGAGCTTGTGAGCTGAAATAAATAAATAAATAAATATGTGTTTGCATAAGTAAATACAGTTGTAAGCAACCATGGTCAGAAGGCAGATTTTGTTGATTTTTTTGAAAGATCCATACCACCTTTGCATGATATTTTTAACGCAAACCTAAATTTTGGATATTAGAAGATATAAAACAAAAGCTAATAATCTAATAATCTACATTCTAATAATGTATGATTTTAAAACCTTTCTTTTCTTGAGGTAATTCTGAGGTGTGTTTTGAATGACAGTCTTGATTCTCCTACTGCCTGTAGGATACTAGTTTCAGGGATTTGTTGATATTTAGCAAAATCCTTTCCCTTCTATCCCCGCAAGATGTCCTGTAATACTGTCTGCCATGCAGTGGGTCCACATTAGATTACAATAGTCTTGTAGAAACGTGTCGTATTGAAGTATGTTCCCTGCAGATGTTGAGCTTTTCATTTTGAATAAACAAAACGTAATCTGACCAGGTGAACTAAAACACAACTGTATCTATGATATGTACTCATTCAAAATATTGAACATACTCCTCATTTACAGAAGGAACACAAAGCTACAGAGACAAGAGCTAGCTGTGCTAGCCAGTTGCATTTATGCAGGATTTTGAGTGAAAATACAGTGAGGAACGTGTACAGGATGGGTGTGTTGAACCAAGCTGACCAAGGGAAGTTAATTAACTTCAGAATCCTCCCTCTACAGTTCCCCATAATAGGAAACACATCTGGACAAAGGTGACGACTGAGTGAAGATAGCTTCAAGAAATCCTGAAAGTCCCGTCAGCCCTAAAGGTGGGAGGGAATCGAGGTCCTTGAGGCATAGAGCAGCTGTGATGATTGACAGTGGTGTGTGAACGGGAGGTATACTAGCCTTCACCTCCGCTGAATGAAGTGAACAAAGCTGAGAGATGGGCGAAAGTGTTTCTGCTGTTTTCTTACTTGCAGTGTTTACACTAGAGTACACATGCATGCATGATTTGTATACATGCTATTCAGAGCATTTAGTGTATTTTCATACATTCATGTAATGGCTGAAGGTCAGGGTTTGGGTATATGTTTTCAGTTTGTTCACAGTGGTATATTCACAGTGGTCCTTAAGCACTACTGAAAAAAACCTGACATGTCTGTCTGTGACGGACTGGAGACCTGTTTGGGGTCTCTCAGGCTTTCGCCTTGGCTTGGATAAAGGATGGATGGACGATGTGGCTGTTGAGTTTGTCAGTAATATAAAACATATTTTTTTCACAAGTATGTGCATTAAAGTATGTGTCTTAATCACATTTCTTACCTTTGGTTCTTCATTTTTTTGGGACCCACATCTATTAGCCTGTCTGTGATGTACAGATTATGCAGAGTTGCTTTGTAGGGAATGCAATCTGCATAATAATCCTGAAACTAAAAGTAACCACATAACCTTGGTTGTCTATTCATATCTACGCATTAATGGCTCTAATTCCTTTTCTATGACTACAGGTAACACACAATATGGTCAAAAGTATTTGGATGCCTGACCATAACTTCAATGACATTGCATTTACATACATAGGAATTGGTTCCCCCCTTGCAGCTATAACAGCTTCCACTCTCCTTTGAAGGCTTTACACAAGATTTTGGAGTTTCTGTGGGAATTTGTGCCCATTAACTCTGTCGAGCATTTAGGAGGTTGGAAGAGGTCTGACACACAATCTCCGTTCCAGTTCATCCCAAAGGTGTTGAATGGGGTTGAGGTCAGAACTCTTTGTGGGCCAGTCATAGTTCTATCACGTTAAAATCATCCAACCATGTCTTTATGGATTTTTCTTTGTGCACTGGGACACAGTCATGCTGGAATAGAAAAGGTTCTTCTCTTTACTGTGTCCACAAAGTTGGAAGCATGGCATTGTCCAAAAAGTCTTGTTATACTGAAGCATTAAGATTGTCTTTCACTGGAAGTAGGGGACCACATGAATATAATCATTGAAATGTGTGTCCCAATAATTTTGTCCATATAGTGTATCTGGTCTTGGGAAAATGTATAAACTATTTTAGGCCAGAGAACAAATACTCATTTTATTTCTAGCAGGTATGCCTAGTTCATAGCCAGTGTTGGGCACATACCTTTAAAAAAGTAATTACTTACAGTTACTAGTTACTTCTTACAAAATGTAACGGAGTTAGTAACTGAGTTACATCATTATGAAAGTAACTAATTACCAGGCAAAGTAACTATTGTGTTACTTAAAAAAATCTAATTTAATACAACTATAAAATAAATATAAAACGTACACTAATCTACACTATTTTAATGTTGTTGTGGGACAAGGTGAGAGACAACTATCAAATTCAACATTTTTGCCTTTCACCTCAGCGAGATGAAAAAGTAGTGCTTATACTTATGCAAAAGCTACCTTTGAACTTGTTGGACGTGCCATCGTTGCGATTCCTTGATGTTGGTGTGTGCGCCTGACCGAGTGTGTGCTTGTGTGTGAACACCCGCATCACTCTGCCTCTGATTGGCAAACAATGGAAATTTACTCAATCTAAGCCGATCATCGCGCCGTTTATTTATAGCGCCGTTATTCCAATCACTGTTCATAGCATTACTCACATTGAGTAATGCTTTAGTAATGATTGAAACATTCCATTTTCGGATAGATCCTTATGACAGAATAAGAAAAATTCCCCCTTTATGAATTGCCTTGCATTCCTTCTTAATAACTTGGGTTTTCTATGTGTCCGGCTTACTTTAAGAAGCTGACCTAACGGAAATGTGATGCAGGGTGACCTCTGTGAGTAACGAGCAAAGCAGACATTGCAGTACACACAAGTCATCGCTCCACATTGCCCAATATCAGTAGCACGATTTGCAGTGGAAGTTAATAGCTGACTAAGCTTAAATGGTTAATATGCACACTAGTGACTTCTTCCTGAAGAAACATGTTCCTGCTGTTAACCTGTAGGCTATAAGTCTATGTTGACAAACGATTCATAGCAAGCTTACATTAAGTAGCATTAAAAACCATTAGGGATGCACAATGGTTTTAACCATACACTTTCAATCATGCACACTCAATGGGTTCTTAACAGTTCTTCACACACACACATCTCATTTATACATTTGTTTCTTTTTAGAAGGGATTCTATGGAACCAAAAATAGTTTCTGGCACATTTATTTGCATCTGTGCTTTTTAGTTTTTGTGTACTATAATTGTAACCAGTGTGTCCTGTGGCTGCAATATACTAATGTTCACGCTCCACCAGATCTGTACATGATGATAAAAATAACAGATCAGCTCTGGCTCACAATCCCCATATCAGTCTATTTCTAACTGCTCTTCCTAACAGTTTCAGTGTAATTTAACAGTTCTTAGATATTCCTTTAAAAATAAAACATGCAAGCAAATAAAGGCTTCTGTTGTAGCACTGTAGATATAATCATTTAAACAAGGAGAGTTTTTTTCTAAACTAATTTTTATTTGCATCACCAGCACTATTATGCAAGCCACATACACATCTCTGCTACAAAAGAGGTTACACTACTTTTAAGCACCTACATACATCTTTTGAACAATTTAGCTATAATGAGCCTTCCATTCTAAAGCTAATAATGTAAATGAAATAAAAATGACTATTAAAATGCTTGAAATACTTATTGAAATATATAGCATGCTAGAAAAAGCACAATCAAATGAAAATATTTTTTACATGGCATCTATAGTACTTTTTGAAGGGATCTTTAGATAAAAAGTTCCACTAAAGAACACATTTTCCTTTAATCAAATAACAAAGTGCATTTAGATCATGAGGCATCTCTCAGAAAAAAGAAAAAAAAAATTGGCATATACAAGTAACTTTTGACATTACTTTCACGCTGCGCCTACACAGAAAATGTGATTTCAGTGGTAGGAAAAGCTAACCACTGTTGGGTTTTTGTTTGTTTCTCTCTGACAGGCTGTCTAAACTCTTCTGTGCATCTGACAGCTGTCAAGAAGCGACCAGAAGCACAGGGTGATAGGAGTCTTACAAACCCAATTCACAGATTGCAGGTTCCAATTCACACTTTCTACCACTGTGTCCTTGAGCAAGACACTTAACCTACAGTTGCTCCAGGGGGACTGTCCCTATAACTAATGTTTGCAAGATGCTCTGGATAAGAGCATCTGCCAAATGTGCCCTTTACATTCACTTTGTCTTTTTAACTACTCACACAAAAGGTGCTTCCCCTGCTGTACACTTCTACTCCCTCTTGTCTCTTAATGCAGCTCTAGTGATCTGTGTATGTTCTGAATATAACCACAAATTCTATGAAAACACGTGTGACCTCTTTCAGACAGAACAGAGGTGAACAAACAACGCATGCAGAAACACTTGCGCATCCCAAAACTGAATTCCCATGTATACTTAATCATTCTTCTGGACGAGCTTTTGGGAATCGAATGATTTATTTTATTTCCCTGCTTATTAACCGTGTCCCAGAGAAACGGCCTCAGGTGTAACAAGAGCCCGACTAATGAAAAAGCGAGAGTTTGTTTTACTTTGTGATTAAGGGTCTTCTTTGATGTTGATTTTGGTCAAACTTTGTACAAAAGAAACAAAACTTTGCTCTAAAGGGTCAAACATAATATATACTAATTTTCAAAAGGCCTAATGAAATGATTGGATTATGTAACACTATCATAACCATCAGCCGCGTGTGTCCCAGAGCACTTCTCACCCTAGAACAGCCTGGGATTGTCTTTAGAAGCTTTATTATCTTGCTGCAGCTTGACTTTGGGGATGTAGATTGGAAACAGCCAACAATAGGAAGGGTGGTCTTGAATTTCTGAGGATTATTAATGTCCCAGTTGTTTACAGAGATTCGGTTTACAAAATCATCTTCTGGAAGATTATTTAAAAAGTAACAATTTCGATTCACAGCCGTCTCTTTCTACCCACAGGTTGTTAAAAGCAAAGATGGCAGGGATTCAATGTAGCGCCAGGGAAACCTGTTGATGCACAGTAACTCACTGCAAAGTGACTCATGATCCAAAAGGCTGTGTTCTTATGTGAGGAAGTTTTGGAGTTGTTACAAATTGCCACCGGCTCACGTGTGAACAAGGAGAGCTTTCTAAACCAACTCCACTAATTGCAATAACGTCAATTATGCACACATTTATTTTAATGTAAATTAGTGCGCTAAACACTCAAAACAGAATCAGAAAACGCATAAACTATCATGCTCCCATTAACTATCATGCTTATTCTATAAGGAAGGAATAAAAAGAAAATGCTCAAGGAACACTGGAGCTATTTAGTTAATAAAAAATGACCATTTGTATTCCCCAAGCTGGGAAAGGCACAGATTTATTTACTTTGTACTCTTAACAATAATTCAATTCCTGAATTATAAAGTACTTTATTAAAACATAACTCAAGTACAAGTAAATTACTTTCATTATGTTCAGAAAAACATACTATTAAAGAGAAAAAAGCTATTCAAGTGAGGTTATGAGAGCTCCTACCAATCTGTTTACTTATAACAATTAGATGCATTATCATGTTACATTTAGGTGCATGTGGTCTGCAAAGATAATATTATTCTTGCACTTTCACAACAGAAAGGTCCCTCAGGCGCTGTATAAGGTCAGCGTGGGTGGGGTAAAAGGTCAGGCCGTCTACCTCCAGTCCAAGGTTTGCTGTTTTTCCACTGCGGACCCCATGCTTCACCAGAATATGGAGCATCGCCTCTTCCTGCGCTCACACAAAAATATGTGTCTGTTTAAGGTAGTCTGAGACAGATATTATCCTACTACATCTATAATGTTAGCATTTGCCCTTTTTTAATGTAGATCTTTAACTCAGAGCATATTAGTAAAATCAACAACAACACAAAAACGTAAAACAGCCTAAAATCAGTGTGCTTTCACAAGGCACACCGCCACTCAGTCACTCTCTGGACCCCCTCCCTCTGCAGGTTTTCCCCATATACTTATGGATGGAGACTATCCTGAAAGTTCCCCTGGGTGCAAAGATCTTGTGTTTTTTTCTGTTTGTTTCTAACAAATAGACTTGAAAATTTTGGTTCTTTATCTGCATTTGCGTGTGATGTCGATTTTTAAAATTGCAGAGTGGCTATTATTGCATGTTTTTTAAGCTTCCTCAGAAAGAGCTGTTTAGGTGTTTGACAACAATTTACCATTTGTTGTGCTGCCGGCACAGATCCGTGCCACTCGTGTTCTAAGGTTAATTTAGTCTGAATTGTCTGTTATTCTGAGGCACATGTGGGTGTGGGAACGAAAAACAGGAAAAACATTATTACAGAGTCAAACCATGTTGACCACTAAAAAGAGAGAAGCAAACATGGGCAAGGATGGGTAAAAAGAGGAAAGATAGAGGTGAATGGAGGGTTAACATGATAGTACTTGAAGGCTGAGCTGCAGTGGCTACTGTAATTATATCTCTGCTGGGAGCAGGGTCTGAAGTGGTCAGAAGTAGACCACATATATAAAAGTGGCCTGTATTGTTGACTGCCTATCCTCTAATGACTTCCATAGCTTTGGTCACTGAAGGTTGGAGCCAAAACCCCTAGATCTGTGCACAGCTTCTACTCAAGCATAAACACACACACACACACACCCCCAGGTGCAGATTCTTACATAATCAGATAGTAGAAGTTCTGTGATACAACCTTCAGTTTGAAGTTGGTTGTGATGAATAAAACATGATGCAAAAGTGTTTTCCAGCATTAAGGTTCTCCAGACAGATATACACAGCATGACTAAAAACTGTAGTTACTTCCAGGTCTCATTAGTTACCTCAGGTAAGATAGCACGCCTTTTCTGGTTTGACAAACCAACAGTCTGAATCATACCTTGGCTATAGACGGCAGGTTAGCAGCCCACTGGCTGCACTGTTCAGGTGTAGACAGCAGCCCCAGGCCCTTCTGTACATAGCGTCTATGAATGCCACACAAGTTGAGAAGATACAAGGCACATGCCACAGCATAGCCACCCCAGTTAGATACTCCTAGAAGAACACAAAAAGGTAAAATGGTGCTTATAGTCACATGTGAACACACCACAGCATACACAAATTCTCTCACAGCATTTACCCCTGCACCAAGTGAAGCAGTGACGCAGCGGCCGGGGAGCAGTGTGTGAAGGGGACCTCAGTGGTTCCACTGGCAGTCCTGGGATTCAAACCCATGACCTTCCAACCACAGGAGCAACTCCCTAACCCTCAGGCCACCAGCTGCCCCTAACAGGTACACTAAAGGGTTTTGAGGATATACTTACTCAGTATGTACATGTTTGAATCCATTGCATTTTTTCCAGTTTTGTTATGTTTTAAGCTATAGTGCAATAATACCATACATGCATGTGTCTGAACATGTCTGAATTCTGCACTAATGTGTCAAGATATTGAAAAGCATTTGGTTCGTCACTGATCCAACCTTGACATGGACACATCTGACTGTAGTCTACTGATAATGAACTAAAACACTGCTTATTGCAATCAATAAAAATATCACTAAATGTTATTATTGGTACAAAATCATACTGTTTAGTCACCATTTTGTAAAAGAAGCCACTCAAAGCAGTCTTCACAGGGACGTAACGATTCAGATAATATATTTTTGGGCATCTCTAGAACCGATTTGCTGGGCATGTTATAAGAGTTTTGACTAAATAACTTAATATAAGTTAATCTGTGTAAGAAATAAGAAAACATCCCTGTGCATGTTCAGAAAACAGAAATAAATTTGGCTGAGTAAAACTCTGAAGGCACTTGTTGCTAGGAGGGTTCAACTGACAATGTGAGATAGAGGCGGGACACGGATTCACAGTTCATGCTAGAGGTCAGTCTGAACTGCATTTCTGTGAATCTGGGGTGACTAAACTCCGGGAAACCACTGCTCCTCCTCCTTCCTGTGTTGGCTAGATGAGGTAATACGATGATGAGCTAAGCTTTAAAAGTGCTCAGCTACAAATGCGTGCATGTAAGTGATCTGTTATCAAGAGCCTGCCGTTTCTGACACTGCTGCCATGTATCATAATGATTCCTGAAATGTGACGCATGCTGCGGGTCTTAAAATACGTCAAAATCATGAAAACATTCAGGTCTAGACGGAAGTGTCTGACCATAGTTATGTTATTGGATAGCACAGAAGTCGTTATATGTTAACTGTGTACAGGAATCTGGCTGAAATTGTCTGGGCCTTGTTTGGTTTCCAGTTGTCTTTGTGTGGGTCTGAATATTTAAAAGTTGTGGTCTCTGATTTAAAGCTGATTTAATTTGACCATCATGGTCAACAAATATATATATATACACACATACAGAAGAATTTTAATAATTACATAAAATAATTTTATATATTTCACAGCGCATGAAAAAACACTGTGTATGTTGTTACTGAATAAAATACTGAATTATCAGTTTGACCAGTAATGCTTGTTTCTTAGACATGAAGTTCAACACACCTGCTGTAATAGCAAAGTCAGCAGCCACGTCACAGGCAATGAGACCACCTTTAGGCATGTAAGCCTTCACTGCCTCCTTCACCTTGCCCATACCCAACTCGTTTCCACCGTCTCCAATACCTGCATAGAAACACAAGCACATAAACAAACCCAGCAACCTGACAGTGAGATGACAAAGACAAATTCCATTATTAAAGTGCTCGGAATTGATTTGTTAGTTGAACTGTTAGCTGGCTTTATCGACATTACTCAGTGTGGCTGCAAATTAGACCGTGAAGAAGGACTTTCCTCACACCTAATTTCTACTAGATGGTAGACTCTCACTTCCTTTCTTTTTTTTCCTCCCTCACATGCACACATGAATCAGAAATGATCTCATATGTCTGTGTGTGTGTGTGTGTGTGTGTGTGTGTGTGAGCTTGATTATTCCCTGAGCTCTTCTCCAGGAAGGCGAGTGTTTACAGTTACCATCCAGCACCTTCTTTATCTAATCAATCTTCCATTTAATTCAGTCAGGAGCTGCAGAGTTAATGAATGTAGACATCAGAAACCAAACCTGTGCTCTTCTGTTACATTCTAAGCAACCCATTAACTTTTTTAAAAGAAATTTATGTCACATTTTATTGTATTCCTGTTTATTTCTTTGACTGGCTAAAAACACTGTTCGCTTACATACATAACATACATACATACATACATACATATATATATGGACAAAAGTGTTGGGGCGCTCGACCATTATGCCAACAGGGACTTAAATGATATTGCATTTAAATACATAGACTTTAATATGGAGGTGGTCCCTCCTTTTGCTGCTAGAACAGCTTCCACTCTTCTTGGAACCCACAAGACTTTTGCACCCATTCATTCTGCAGAGCGTTTATTAGGACAGGCACTGGTGTTGGATGAGAAAGCCTGGCTCGCAATCTCCGTTCCAGTTCATCCCAAAGGTGTTGGATGGTGTTGTCAGGGCTCTGTGTGGGCGAGTCAAGTTCTTCCAGACTGAACTCACGCAGCCATGAACTCACATAACAATGTCTTGGTATACTGAAGCATTAAGATAAAGCCCTTCCCTGGAAATAAAGCCCAAACTCTCAAAAACAGCTATGTCCCAATACTTTTGTCCATAAAGTGTATTTATGGACTGCATGACTGAAAAATTATGAATAAAATTGCATTGTATTTCATCACCTGAAGTTTCATCGGTTTTCTTACTTTAGCCTCTTGGTAAGTATGAAGTCGCACCATTAATAAAAGCACATCATGGGAATATGTCCATTGTTCCTCTGAGAGTTTAGAGCTCATTAAACTGGGATTAAAAAAAGATGTAATACAAGAAGAATATAATTAAATGTTAATCTATTAATAAATGCTTGATCTGAGTACAGCGCTGCTCCAGGTAGTGGTAACTCTCAACACACTGACATTAAAAAATGGCAGGGGGAGGTCGAGAGTTTAAAAATGCTCCAAACATTTTAAAAGCTGATATCTGGACAGGATTTTATGAACAGAACGGGAAGCATGAATGAATGAGTCAAATGCAGTGTGTAAAGCATGTCACACCAAATGTTTCCCCACAGCCAGAGATGTGCTCACTGCAGAAAGGTCCACTCTCAAACCAGAGCATGTTGTTCACCTAGTGCTAATATTCAAAGGTCCCAAATCATTGTACTGTTTCAGGAAGTGCCCCGTGTCCAGCTCTGTTATAGATTTTACTTTGTTTCATAGCACTGCAGAATGTTTTATTTTTTAAGACTGACCATATTCATTGAAGTAGGCAAGGTCTATACTATTTATTTTGGTTCCAATTTAATGTTATGGGCACAATTTCTGTTTGCATTTTGAGGAGCTATGTCTATATTCTTTATTTCGGTTTACTATTTAAATTTTTGTTTACATTTATGGTTTTTTTTAATAATAAAAGGAGCTTACATCTGAAGAAATGTGAAAACTTGATGGGATGCACTGTGATATCGAACTGAATTGCTGACATGATAATATTAATCGAATCGTGAGACCAGTGAAGGTTCACATCTCTAGTTTCCAGTGCAGCTTATGATGTTACAGAGAAGTGCAAAAACATGAATCCAGTTGAATCGATCCATGCTGATAATGCTCATATGCAGCAGCTCTGCCTGAAGTTTTCCTTGTTTTTTAGGCAAGAAGTAAATTGTCAGCGGTTATAACACTTACCAGTGGTGGTGATGCCTGGGACACTACTGGCCGTGGTGAAAAGGTCATCTATAGGATCCACCAAGTGCTTGATGTTTATCGCTCTCATGTTGTAGTAGTTTCCATCAGAGGCCCTCCCACTGCGCTCTATTGCCACTAAGTGGTCATACCTGAGTAGTACACACCAAAAACAGGTCAGTGGAGTGCAAGAGAAAGCCTAAAAAGATACAACAGATAAGAACAATGATACACTATATGGATGCATGACTTTAATGACATTGCATTCAAATACATACAGTCGTGGCCAAAAGTTTTCAGAATGACAAATATGGGAAATTGGAAAAGTTGCTGCTGAAGTTTTTATAATAGCAATTTGCATAAACTCCAGAATGTTATGAAGA
>JBBJLR010122846.1:0-18905 GCA_037577145.1 Brachypetersius gabonensis | reverse complement strand
TCTCTCTCTCTCTCTCTCTCTCTCTCTCTCTCTCTCTCTCTCTCTCTCTCTCTCTCTCTCTCTGTGTCTGTCTGTCTGTCTCTCTCTCGCTCTGTATTTTGAATATGAAGTTCCAGTGATTCAGTAGAGGAGTCTGGGGACCTGTAAAAGCAAGATCAGAAACCTTCACAGACCATATCTATTTACAAAGCCAAAAATACAAACAGCATTGCGCAAGCCAAGCAGTGTGGAGTTGCCATGACGACCTGATTTAAACGAGCGAGGCTGTCGATTCTGATGGCAAGTTTTGTTTGACTTGAACAAAGACAGAGTGGGACTGAGACCGGCCCTCCACCATCAGGTTCAACTGTGATGGATGAACGCCGTAGTCTTGAGGTCTCTCAAGATAGAAGGTAAGGAAAAGTATGTGTTAGTTATATGCAGCACCCCCTAGTGTTGAAGTATGGAACACTGTTATGGCACTGTTATGGGTTCCCTATTCCAAGTCCCATGTTTGATTGGGATAAATGAAACAATTGAGGAGTGATCACTTCGCTTGCTGTTTGGTGGCATTGCTGTTCGATTTTCGATTGGCTGTGATGTACGAATGCTTTTGTAAACTGAAAATCCAACAAATAACTTTTGAGGGTCTTAGTATCCAAATATTCAGTGCCAATTTTGGGGAAGCCTGGAGAAACTGTACGGCTGTTGTTTTATTTGGAAGATGTCTTGAGGCCACCCATGGTATAATGACACACGTGAATCAGACATTTAAAGCAAAAACTTTATCATCTAAAATACATTTTTGGTTACCCCCCCCCCCCCCCCTTAAGGGTCAAATGGTTCAGAATTGATTCAGAATCCACAAACATGAACTACATACAACCTCAGTAGCAAGAAAAGCATGCTTTCATTTATTGCAGTGCCCTCAATGCTGAAATATGGCAGACTGTGTTGTGACAACTCAGGATATGATCAAATCCACTACTGAATATGATCAGGGATGCTGTGGTATAGGAACTTGTGAATAGTTGATGGGAGTTTTTCAACTGAACCCAGACTGGACACATGACAAAGTCCGTTACATCCTCCTTGATGGAGCACCACTACCTATGAGTGAGGAGGTCCAGAATCTTGGACATTCCTGAGGACCAAGGCCACCATGTTTTTGATGTGTGGAAAACAAGGCATTGTGGGAAGAAGGGTGAGTAATCCCTGCACCCAGGGCCTCATCTATATAGTCATTAAGCGCCTCAGTTTCTGGATGTGATAGCAGGTGAACTTGGGCAAGGATCACTGGGAAACAAGTCTATTGCATTGGGGTGGTGGCCTAGTGGGTAGGATACTTGCCTCTGGATTCAAGAGGTCATGGGTTCGAATCCTACCTTCAGCACCACCACTGGGTTCCTGAGCAAGAGAGACTGCCCCGTGTAGTTAGGCAGGGGAGGTCGCTTTGGATAAAAGCCACAGACATTGAGGGATCGTTTCAGTTGAGGGAAAGATCTTAAAACAGCTAGGACCCCATGACTTCAATTCAAAATGAGCTACGGCTTTGGACCCCCAGGTCTCTCGATGATTTCAGGATAAGGAACAAGAGGTACTCCTGATGCTGCTTTGGAAATGTCCCGTCCTGAACAGCTGGCCATCCAAACCCTGCACAGGAAGAAGACGAGACCAAAGTCACGTCGTGACCCGACAGGGGACGGAAATATTACTCAGTGCTCCGGACGCAAGCTGTGCCTGCAGACCATGTGTGACTGAATGAATGCGTGTCTTGTGAACACTTGTTACCTTTTTATGCTGGGTGGAAAAGAAATGGACTGTAAACAGGAAAGCACTGTCTTTTTCAGCTAAACCAGGACACAGCCTGCATCTTCAGCCCAGCAGTCACTGGAAAAAATCATTCCTAAAAATATGTTACCAGGAATATAACCTATGAAAACTACACCTGTCAAACCATTCAGTGCATGACGGAAGCAGCTGCCTCAAACATTCACGTGAATAGGATTTTGTACAGAATAAAGTCAGGGCAGAAAAAGAGGCTGGGTCATGCCATGGAAGTAAACCAACAAGAGAGTGACGGCAACAGACAAAACTGGGTATTTTAGAACCATTTAATTGGTGGCTACCACCCCCAACCCTGCCATGCCAGGGTTTGACAGTCCAGGGGCAGAAAATGACTATCATTTAGTATCCAGAGAAGGAGGATGTCTCACATTTCATTCGTAGTATGTTAAATTATATACAGTTCTCTAGTCTATGCGCATACATGGTCCATGGCAACCCTAAGTAACCCTAAGTCAGCAGAATTCCAGCATTCTGTTCATTTGCAGGTAGTAAAACTGCACAATAACATTGGTTTTGTTGTGTGTTCCCAAGTACATACCACAAATGAACGGCCTCATAATTCAAATGAAGGGGTCTGGTGTATTTTCAGGATAAATGAAGGTAGGGTTAAGCATTTTAAGTACATGGTGTTTCATAGTTTAATGAACCGCTTCTTTCTTGATTAGCCCTGATTAAAGAGTAATGCGAGGGGATTCAGTTTGCCCCATAGATACTCCTCACACTGAGCCATTTTGAGTTAAGCTTGAGTAAGAGGCAGCATTTTTGTGCCTAAAACTAGACTCCACTTAACCTGCTCCAAGAGGGAACATCACTACAGCAATCCAGTTTTCTTGGAGATGAGCCACTGATGAGACAGCAGAACAAGGCAAAAAAAACATTTGCTGGCTTTGCAGTTCACACTTCAAGTCCTTTTACCACCAACTAATACACTAAAGCTCTAGGCAGTGATTCAGCGTCTCACTTGTGCCTGTCTTGACTGAGTTCTTTCATTTGGTGTAGAGTTACGTGTGCATTGGACTGTGAGTCCGTCTCAATTATCAATGAGATGTTTCCTGTCTTTTGCCAAACCACTAAAAACTCTAGGGTGATGGAACCCTGCAGTAAATGGAACAGTTCAGCATGGCCATGATAAAGGATATGGTTGACAAATCTTTTCTTCTTAATGAAATTAAAGTGCCGTTATTCGCTTCTGGTCAGTGTTTTCAGGCCAACAGAAGCGGCACGGCTGCCTTCTAAAACTGGGCTGCAGGAAGCTGTACACCTTTGACTCGCCATCACAGGCGTCACACAGTAGCTAAAAGAATCGGTCAGCTGCTCCGGTGCGTAGAGTCCTCGGTGGCATGCCGTCCCACTGTGACGCCTGTGAACACCAACCCCCAAGCACACTCACCACCCAGCAGGCCCCTCTGGATGGCCAGCCTTTCTGCCGCATGCCCCTTGACCTTCTGTGGAGGGTATATATAGTCACCGAGGCTTGCAGAGTTCTCCTGGCAGTCAACATGAAGGGCATAGTCTCAGTCTTCTGCTTTGTCTCCCTGCTGGCCCTCGCCACACCAGGTAAACGCTTTTAGAACTCTTATTTATTTCTTCATTCTTTGTTTGTGCTCCTTGTTAAAGCTGGACATAGAACCCTTTAATTATAGCATTTAATCCGTGTTAGCTGAGACCCAGATGAGCGCAGAAACGGCTGAAACTGAGCTCTTCATTTATAAATAAGCCCAACTCTGTTCTGGACACTTTGCCATGCATCTGACAAACCATTCACTCCAGTTGGGCAACTGCCTGTAACTTGATTACTGGTTCCGTGTCTTAAAGGGAGAGGATTTCTCTGGCGCTCGGTTGTGTGTTGAGACTACTGTACTACTCGCATCTGAGATACTGACCGCTGACGTGAATGCAATCTTGTCCTTAAGGATTATAAAGGTGTGAAGGTTATTTTTAAGCTGGGCGTGTTTCGAAGGCAGGATCCGATTTATTGATCGTTTGATCAGTCTAAGAGGGGACATGAACAGGCATGGAAATGTGTCACACAATAGAAGCCAGATTGTGTCACCAGTTGCTGTTCGTCTGAGTTATTTTAGGAACACAGCTGAACTCCTCCATATCGCTTTTAGACTGAAATGCCCAAGGAGTGTCATTTCGCTTAATTTTTCATTCATTCTTTTCCACATGCCACATGCCTGCTTTGAGAGGGTAGGGCTAAAGTCTCTGAGTGTGTTTAGATATAATCTCAGCTCCTGGGCTCCCACTGGGTGTCTCCTGCCCTGAGCCTCGGGACCAGCTGATGGAAAGGCCTGGAGCTCTCAGAGTGAATAAAGGAAAGCTATGAAGCTGTAAATGAAAACTGACCTGCTTGCTATAAAAAAAACAATCAAGAATCATTTGGCCATATATGTATATAAACATACAGATATTTGTATCCATAAATACTGATACATTTTTTTAATCTAAGGCTCTAGGTTTAGATTTGCAACTTTTATCACTCTTTCTTGAGTGATGAACTGATACGTCTGTAGGACGTTTTTAATGGCTTGTTTATGAGCTAAGATGAGGAAGAGCTTTTTCGGTTGATTTTGGCAGCAGCCGCTACCCTTGTCCTGTCCTTGGGTCCTCACTGAACGGGCACAGGCCTTCATATCCCAGGCTCCCATCAGGTGTCTAAGATTGGAAAGCATCCTGTAACTGGACACTGGTCACTATAGATCTCCATCCTCTCACCCACTTTCCCCCACCTCCCCCCTTTCTCTTCTCCCTCCTCTTCCCTGCCTCCCACCCCCACCATCTGACACACTACACAGCTGCTGTCACCCTGCACTGTCACAATCACAATTTACCCCCAGCTGCTGCCCATATAGGGCCATGCTTTATTTCAGAAGGAGGGGTGGTTGTCTCTCACATCTACGCTTATTGCCAGTCCTGTCCGCCGACTTAATCCAGACCGTACTCCTACACCGTTCCTGGAGCACTGCCTTTTAGGTCGTTTGCATTTTTCACGCAGTTCTTAATTTTTTTTTAAATAATGTAAACAACTTCCTTAATGAAAATAATAATCAAGGTCAGTGGTGTATTTTATCTGGCACTTTCAAAAAGCCCATGCTGCCTTAGAATATTTAGCTTATTCAAATTATAACTTGTAAAGGATGTAATACAAAGATAACTAACTGATATAGCTAGTTATCTCTCAGTGGGGATTGAGGTGTTGGTGTTTTCTGTTGTAATATTTCTCTGAAACACTGGTGTTATGTTTCCGCCTCTTCTGAACACGAATCTAATGAATAATAATCACGGTAGTTTTATTCCTGAGAAAAGTGATCGGGAGTGAAGTCGTTGTATTCGAGTCTTGGTCAGGTTTTGGGGCTGTGGGGTCAGAGAGGTCACAGGCTTTAAGGTCTGTGTCTGCTAGGCCTGTGGAGAACACCAGACCTTTTAGGTCCTGCAGTATCTCTGAGGTATTTTGGTTTAATTGTAAATGTACTGCTTAAATAAAAAAAACGAGGACCTGCTGTCCATTCAATCTACGTTTTCATTGTTGGATCATAAAGCCAGATACATTCCAAAAAGTAGGTGTGTAAAAAGTGACCGGCCGTGAAACAAGCTCTTCTGATAAGGAGACTCTAGAACCCTTTAGTCTTTCACTTACCCTCATCCCTGATCTTCCTTGGTGAAATTAATGCTGGGAGTAGCAAACAGACCCAAATCACAAGGCTGTTTTATTTATCTGCCCAATAACCTTAGAAGAAGGCATCAAGTAGTTCATTTTAAAGAGGTCCAGCCTGTTGCACATATTCTTTATTTTCATTCTAATAACAGCGTTTATTTATTCCTTTCCCATACATGTGGAAACACACATGTGGGGTCTGAACCTGTGAGCTCATGTGAAGATTTTAGCAAACCGGCTATTTATATTTGTAAGGTTGTTCCCTGCTGTTTATTTGGCCGTGCCAAAACGGTGAGCCACTATTAGAGCCTTCTAATCACAGCCCAGACATTCGGGTCGCAGAATTCAAAAGATAATAAAAGGAGAGCATGTCTCTTCGCCATTTATTTGGTTAGATCTTCTGTATCACTATTTTGTCCTCAAAAGGGACCAACATTCAAATTTGAACCAATATTAATACCCAAGCCCCCAGTAGACGGATCTTGACTTTGTACCCTCTGTTATGTTTAGCATTTACTCAGCTGAGAATTACATGTATTACTAGAAGACACAAGAAATACTTGAAACAAATATAATGTAACAAGATGCACTTTAAGTGCAATTTAATGGACGAGAACGTTTATGTAGATGTTTTATCAAAAGCAGCACAGATTCACCACATCCACTCCAGGAATCCTTCAGAAATAACTGGTGTTCGAACCCTCCCAGCACCTTTTCAGGCAGCAAACAGTTCTGTCGGATTTTCTGGAGCTCATTTGGAACTTGTGGGTGCCTTCAGCTCAGTGGGAGAAATATCTGGAGACTGGGGAAGACGAGACATCACTCTCAAAACGTTCTCATTTTCTCTGGACTGGAATGAAATTTTGAACAGTTTTGAAGAAGTTTGGAATCAATATCTTGACGAATCAAAAATTTCGTCCAGTGATCCGTAAACCAGAAGGAACTGAGAGATACTTTTTTTATTTTTTCATGATTAACATAAAGTGAATTTAGTCACTAAAAACAGACCTGATGTGTCTCTTCAGAACCAACAGTTTGGGGCTAAATAATGTGTCAGCACAGACTATAAAAGATTTAAACCAGTCAGTCAGTTCTATTTGTTATAAGTATCAAATCTAAAGATACTTTGTACATTTACATTTATTTTTAGCAGTTTTTTGATTTATGTTTTGGTCTGTTCATTTCTGTCATTGCATTTTTCTTTCTGCATAAACTAGTTTCAACATGAGATTTGCTTTCTGTCTAATGTTCTACAGTCAGGTTCCAGAGTGTTGCAACTGACCTGATATAAAAATTGGCACAGAATATCTCTGAAATCCTGCATCATGTCAGGCTAATTTGATGCCAATAAGGTTCGCTGACAAATATAAACAAATATATGTTAATCTAAAATATTGGACTTTTCTCTGTCACTGTTTGTCAACTTTAGAGTTTAAGTGTCTGTGTGAGCTCTCCTCAGTGTAATGGAATACTGCACACCTGCCCTCTGGGTTCAGAGAGACCTCATCATGTGAACACTAATTGAATTTGTCTCTTGGGTGCAGTAAGCGTAATATCTCGGGATTTATAGTTTTACACAGTAGCAGAAGTATATATAGTATACTGTGAATGCCATCTGAAGGGATATAATAGTAATTTGGAGTATGTCAAAGCATTTGAATATTGGTGGTTTGACCTCCATTAAGTAGATGTTTTGACAAGGTCAGCCTTCCAGAAGATTCAAGCCGCCGGTGGGAAAGGCTCGCATAGTCATTTGCATAAAAATTCTTTGATGAAATTTAGCCTCGAGTTTTGTATTTTCTTTCAGTGAAAAAGTGGTGGAAACTCTCCGTAGGCCGATGCTCAAGTGGACAGTGAAAAAACCTTTAGACCTTCGTACTTAAGACTGTGAAACTACCAGAAACTGAAACTGAATTTCACTTTACAGTTAGGATGAATAACTAGTTTTTAGTCCAAGTGGCCACGGAAAAACTAAACGTTTAGAAGAGCAGCATGGTGGAGACCTTCTCTCTCAGCGGTGCAGACCAGACGCTGCTGCATCTCCTCGGTTGCTTCCCAATGTTCAGGCAGCACAAACAGAATATGGCGGTAGAACAGATTTGGCTGCTACAACAAAATGTTGTTATAATTTAGTTTGGACCGGCCCATTTTTTCTTTCACTTGGATCACGAGTGTCTATTTGACCAATGAGCTGCAGCTCTATTAGACATTCCGACAGGATGACTGTTGCAACAGCCGTGTTTTTCCAAAGCCAGCTGGGTTGCTGGGTGACCAGTTCATCAAGTGCCTCTAGTCCAAGCAACAGATGCTTTGTCCCAGTTTTCTGCTAGAAGCTGCCCTTCTTATGCCTAAATTTTATGATCTGCCATCTTCTCTGGGTGAACGTAGTCGTGAAGGGGTTGATCATGGGTCGTTTGGAGATCATTCTCAGAAGGGGACGGACTGGTATATTCAAATTCAACTTTTATTTATCACATGCACACGCTTGCCATGTATGTATGACATGCAGTGAAATGCTTATTGTCATACAATGCCTAACCGTAATTTCAACCCGGGGCAACCTAGTGGTTAGTGGGGGATCAGAAAGTCGTGGGGTTGATTCCCAAGACCGCTAGGCACCTCTGAGGTACCCTGAGCAAGATACTGTCCCCACACACTGCTCCCCGGGGGCCGTGTTCCTGGCTGCCCGCTGCTTCACTTGGTAAATGGGTTAAATGCAAAAGCTGACAGAATCTTCGCTTTCAAATGGACAGATAGACTACACTTTTAAACTACACTCATAGAGATGGTTTTCACTTCTGTAGGATAAATTGCCAACATCCTCCTGAAGAATACGCCACAAGGAGAGAAAAACTGGCTAAAATTACAGCATGGTCATTTGAATGGTGATCTAGAATATTATTTAAGGTGGCCAAGTGGCCTTGGCAAAACACCTTCATAGATAGGTGGGCCTTTAAGTTGAAAAGGTTGAGAACCGTTAGTCTCGAGCTTCTCAACCATGCACAATGCTATAACCTTTTGATTCAAGGATCTGGTCAAGTAACTAAATTATCCTTGGTAAAGTTCTCCTGTCTGCAACCTCTCAATGTTCAAACTTTCTTAAACTTGTTAAAGTATTACCAACTATTCAAGATTCATTGAACTTGACGAGTGAACCATTTCCAGATTCCGGTGACAGTTTCAAATAACACTAATATTATATTTATATATCCAATATAAAATATATCCTATATATATATATATAAAATAAGAATTGTTGATTCATCAGAAAGCATATAATTGCTGGATATTCTGGCTGAATTTATAGCCGCTAATTTCCCTTTCAGCATCTCCAGCTATCCAGAAACTATTCACTTAAATGTAAATCATGGAAATATGATAGCAAATACGCTTTCTTTGTATATTTTATTAAGATATATTTATATTTATATTTATTAAGATTAGTCTACATTCCACACCATCCTTTTTCCCAGGACATCCTTCTTTTTGAAAGTAAATTTCTGTACTGTCTGGGATTCTATTCATTATGTGTTGAAAACCTGAATTTAAGTCATTTAGAAGCACTGTGAAGCAGAATCTGCATCCGCATGTCTTTTTTCTCTGTGAAAATCATCACTCACAATTTCACAGCACAGCAAAACATTTTTAAAAATTGTGCAAACAAATGTATTACTTTTATAAACCCTTATAGTCACGCGTGAACACACCACAGCACAATGTGAAATTCTTTCTCTGCGTTTAACCCATTCACCAAGTGAAGCAGTGGGCTGCCGTCAACAAGGGGCCCCGGGGAGCAGTGTGTGGGGACAGTACCTTGTTCAAGGGAACCTAACCTCTAGGCCATCCATGGAAAGTCAAGTATGGAAGAAAGCTGTGCCTGAGACGTTTCTGCAGCAGGTGAAGCAAAGTAGAGATTATAGCAAAGTATTATCCATTATAACATTTTGAAGGACGTGTATGACAGTGGCTTTTACACGGGGCACTGTCTGAACATGCTGATAAGGTTCCTAACACTGGTGAAATGTAATAAACCTGACTTTCTGATTGAAATATCTTGTGGTTGTGATGGTTCATTTTCTGAAGAAGCATGAAAAGGCCAAAAGACAAAAGTTCTTTATGCGAAAGGTTTATATCTAGGAAGAACTTTTAAGAAATAAAGAGAATCTTAAGAGCCAGTACTGACGCATCAGAGGTTATTCATTATGACGGCCGCCACGGCTGCAGTGTGGTCATGTCATGTTTGTAAAAGTCTCAATAATCGTATCACCAAAAACGATGGCTTCTCTGTGGCACGCCAGGAGGCACGTGACCCAGCCCGTCTCTGGAGTAGCTATATTAGTAGTGTGGATTATTTTATGAAGTAAAGGTTTTGACACACTGCTTTAGTAACATATTCTTTAGAATCATGTAAAATGTCATGAAGGGGCTGCAACTGACACATTATCTTAAGAACCACTAAAGCTAAAATTCTGAATTTTGGTGTATTTACTGTGTACACGTACAAAGTGAGATGAGACATTTCTCCATGGACCACAGTGAAACATATAGCAACATACAACATTCAACAGAGTGCAGATCACAACAGACAGAGGACAACAGACAGACAATAAATAGACAGCAAATGTGGACATTTGCTCTTGTTGGTTTGCTGATCTCCTAATACTCCATTTGGCTTCCTCAGCGAAGGGGCTTCCATCAGCCGAAACATGCCTGTGTGGACGGCCAGTAGGCTCATTCACAAAGCCGGTGCTATTTTACTCTGTTCCTCTGGTTTGATCTTTAAAATGAATTTTGTCTTTAAGTCCTTACCTTTTGCTACTTGGACCAAAAAAAAAAAAACACATAAGAAAAAGACAAATCCCCCAATTTAATTCAGTTAAATTTCAGCATCTTACTATTAGTAGCATGTAGTTCTACACAGTACAATGCTCATGTCTGCTGGTATTACATCCCCTAATTAGAAATCCCTAGGAATGTTAAGTTATAATGTCAGGATAAAGCTGGGATGCTTTAATGTGTTTACAGGAGCATTTTGGGCTATGTAGGGAAATGTAACCCGAGATCTGCATGACCAATAAGAGTAACTACACTTCTCCAAGCGTGGAAGTGTGAATTGGGATGGCAGGTCACTTCCATCCATATTTAGATCTCCCCATTGTGCCAGTTTGAAACTTAATTCCAGTCCCACCATACATTGATCACAGAGCATGCTTCCAGGCACAGAAAAGCGTTCCCTATTGCTGGGTATATTTAGCGGCAGGGTGTTGTGGGGGCGGACGGGGTGTAATTATCTTCGACCGCTGGACAGCCTGGCGATCTAAGCAGGGAGCTGCCCCAGAGGCTTTGGGGCTGTTATGAAACTGGGGACTCCCCTACATTCATGAGTCCCCTGTGTAATGCAACCATGGCTACTTCAAATCATGCCATTACTTGGTTTTATTTTTAGATTTGAGAGGACTATTAAAAGCCCTGATCAAAGTCGAGGCAACTGTGTTGCATGATTTTCCAATTTGCAAACGGCTCACTTGTACGAGAAACAATGCTCGGTTTTCCATCTTCTACGAATAATGTACAAACGTAGAGTGGAAGACTCTAAAACAGGCGGAGCGGGGAGGCCAGGATTAAAGTGGGGATGGAGTAATTTAATAAAATGTTACCAGTTACATCAGTTATACACCAGCAATAAAGGTTACACTATGGGGCTTAAAGGAAACTGCCGGTCTGAACTTGTCTTATATTGTGTCTTGTATTCCCTGCAGAGGAGGAAGAGGTGGTGGACTCCATTCTGAGGGACAGATCTCACATCGAGGAGACGCTAAGACTGGCAGCAGAGGAGAACTCCGGCGACTATGCTGGTAAGAGGTTTCTGCGTTTAAAGATATATAATATATACGTCATGAGCTGCTCCGAATCCTCCACCAGAAATAGAATCTCACTAACAGGTCTGATCACTTTCCAAGTGAGAAAAAGTGTCAAGAATTTACAATGATCTCTTTAACAACAAATTACAAGTTACTTATTTTACATTTCCCTGTTTTCCAGCTGCTCTGCAGAGGCTGAGAAAGATCTATCACAATTCCATCAAACCTATGGAACAAGCTTACAAGTACAACGAGCTCAGACAGCATGAGATCTCAGGTATTCTATTTGTCTGAGAGTCGGCTTCACCTCAGCCCACTGTGTCCGCCTGCTGTCACTCATTCACTTAATAAACTGTCTCACATCTCTGATTCCAAACATGACCAGTCCTCACATGCTTCAGTTCACCTGTTATCAGTCCTACCGGAAAGCACATTCGTTTTTGTTATATCCGATATCTAGTTGTGAATGACGTGTGGTTAAAAGTGTATTCCTGCAAATCCTTTCAAAATCAGCTTCTGTGACGGACAGACAGAGAGTAAAGTAAAAAAAAAACAACCGGTGACTACTCTGTTCTCTTCTGTATTTTTGTGCTATTTGGTCTCACCAATATCACGATCACTCCTTAACTTATTGTAGCCCTCCAGTTAGTGTTTTGTGTAGCATAGCAGTAAGTGGGATATTCAGAACCTGGTAGTACTGGTAGTTAGAGGCTGACATTTTTGTAAGCCTCTAACTACCAGTAGTTAGAGAAAAAATGTAAGCGGGAGTGGGCTGGACCAGGATTTTTTTAACGTAACTAACAGATTTTAGCCCAAAAAGACAACAACACGGGAGTGGAAGGGAATGGGAGTCATTCTTCTGGGATTGGGAGGGGACGGGATTTTCCCCCAGTTTTTTAATGGGATTGGGACGGGACGGGATTTTTTTTGTGGGAGTGGGACGGGAGAGATTTGAAAATTCACTCCCGTGTCACCCTCTACTGGTAGTACACTCTGGCCTGTCCAGTGAAGGTGACTTTCATGGTTATATCTTTTACTATTAACCCTCGAGTTGACTCCTGAGACAGAGCTCGCCCCCTGGTGGTTCAGCATGGCAGCTAACCGTTCACACTCACCCCAATAATAAACTGATCCCGTATGACAAGAATGGCATACTAAAATTAAACCATGATAACGACAATGCAGAGTTTTAAACCATGACATCCACAATGCAGATTTTCCAATAATGTGTGAGAGGTACTGGAAAACATCATAGTCTGGTATATATATAGATACTATATATATTGACACATACAGTATATATATTACTCGTTACTTATTGTAATATATATATATATATATATATTACAATCAAACCTTCTCATTGATTCATCACATATTATCCTTCTACTGCTCTGCAGGAACAGTATTTTTTTCCTTCTTTTTTTCTTTTCTATCCTTCGTCTCTCCCTTTTCCTCGCTCTTCTGTTCATCTTCATTTCATGTTCACTGCACCTGACTCTTCTTATCTTGCCCCTATCTCTCTTTGCCCCATTGCTCACCCTCCCACCTGCACTAAACAGCCTATCCTGGACGCACCCTGGGTGATTCGGCCACAGGTGGGTATGACGGGGCACTCCTCTGCATGGCCCCTGCCTGAGCGCCTGACCCCCCTGCAGCACATCGCTACCTCGCACCAACCAGCTGGATGAATGCTGCTCTTATTTCATGTCACACTGATCGTCCTGTGGGTCACCTGGAGTGTGATCACTGGCGTTTGATCATTCATCCAACACAGCAACCATTTACCTCAGTAATTCTAAGAGTTCCTGCTGTAAATTTCTAAATCAGGGTTTTAAGAAAACCTATTCTTTATCTCGTGCAGAATGAATGGGATTGTCAATGTCAGCACAAAAGCAGAGGAGAAGAGATCCAGGGCGTCTGCTCTGTGTGAACATTCAATGTTTAAAGTGGGTTTGTGTAGAATTACGGGTGGTGGCCTAGTGGGTAGGAGACACCAAGAGGTCATGATTCGAATCCTACCTTCTGCACACCACCACTGGGTTCCTGAGCAACGCCCTTAACCCCAAGAGACTGCCCCCTGTAGTTAAGGAATGGAGGCAGTTTTGGATAAAAGCATCTGCTCCATGCCGTAAATATAAATGTAAATGATGTGACTGCAGGGTGAATGTGACATGGTGCGGGCTGTAGCTTGGAAGTTGAGGCTGACTTTTTGTCAGGTATCTCGTTATATTGTACTTGCATTATCTCAGGTGCTGGATTCCTTCCCTGACTTCATTACACATTTACAAATGAGAGATTTAGGGTTATTTTCCCCGTGGTTGTTACACATCTAGATACCTTTGCTTATTTTTGCTTTCCCCATTCACAAGTTTTCTGAGGCTTAGTTGCTGAGGCTTTGAGGGGGGTAGGGCCAAATAAGTGTGTACTTCTGCCTGCTCCTTTTCAAACACAAGAATGAAAGGATATTATGTAATTATGATGAATACACATGTTTGAAATAAAAATTCACTAAACTAAACTAAACTGTAAAGGGAAACTTCACCGAGTAATGCGGTAAAGCCCAGTTCTCATCAGATGAGGACGGCGGCAGTGTGCTGTATGTTTTGTTCTTATTTCAGCTTCTTTTGTGTCACTCTGACTTTCTGTCGTATCGTACCTGCAGTTTCATCATTTTAATCTAAACACAGTTTAATGCCCAGCTTCCTTGTCTGTTTTTCTTTTTATTGTGCTGCTTCTGCTTCATGGTTTTTTTTTTAATTTGCTTGAAAGTGTTAGCTAAGGCAGATGGCACGTTTTCTCTGTGCCTTCGGTTTTATAACAGATCCTGCTGCTGACGACTCAAAACTGAGATTAATTCTAGCTATAATCCAGTAACTCAGTGGTTGAGAAAAGGTTGGAGCCACTTATGGCTGATCCTGAACTGCTGTGCATGAAGAACTGTGTGGTCTCTGAAGACTTTGAGTGTTTATACTGCCTGCTTTGCCTGCTGTATAAGATCTGTCTTGTTTAGTCAGTATTCTGGAGGCTCATCATGTTGGACCTCCTGTTGAATAAACTGTAAACCAAACAAAATGTGTTTTTAAAAAAAGCATTAAAACATTATATAAATGTTGGAGTATGTCAGTAAACACCGGAATATAGTATCACAGCTACAGACCAAGCTTTAAAGAAGGACTCTAGCTTCTATGTGTTACATCTGCAGAAAACATAGACAAAGATAGCATTTGGATTCTGGAAATTTATCTTGGTCTTCATCTCTTTATTTTACAGATGGAGAGATCACCTCCAAACCCATGGTGCTGTTCCTTGGCCCTTGGAGTGTCGGCAAGTCCTCCATGATCAACTACTTGTTGGGGCTTCAGGACACTCCTTATCAACTGTACACAGGTGCAGTGCAAAATGTATATACAATATATGTTCCGTAAGAAAATCAACGAAACAAGCAAAAGACAAAGACAAACCCAAATCACCAGTTTTTGCTAAAATGCATGTGTACTTTGCATCTACACTTATTGCCTTAGTATCCTTCACTAACCTAATAATGGTACATTGTTTACACTTACAGACCGTAGTCTGTTTCTCTTGTATCCGACTTTAGATTCATTGATGGTTTATGAGTGTAGATACAAAGTAGGTGTGTCTCTATATTTGTTTCTATTCCTTGTATTTATCTTCAGATCTTTTTTCTTACAGGTGCTGAGCCCACCACGTCCGAGTTTACTGTGATCATGCATGGTGAGAAGATCCGGTCTGTGGAGGGTATAGTGATGGCTGCTGACAGCTCTCGTTCTTTTTCACCCCTTGAGAAATTTGGCCAGAACTTTCTGGAGAAGCTGATCGGCATTGAGATGCCTCACAAGCTCTTGGAGCGTGTTACCTTCGTGGACACTCCTGGAATCATTGAGAACCGCAAACAGCAGGAAAGAGGTAAAATCGACAGCAAAAGGCTTGTGTGTGCCTGCATAGCCTGTAGGGCAGGTTCTCAAACTTTATATTCAAAGGTCCGAATCTAATTTCTAGATATGGTTAGAGGTCTGGGACAAGAAGTGATAAGCAAATCCCTTTTACTAAATTTGCTTATAACATACAGCTAAAAGAAATGGTGTTGTTTGCCTATTATTATTATTATTATTATTTGCTTGTGAACCTAATCCGCTCTCACTTTCGACAGTAAAGTGTAATAGGCTGTAGTTTTATGAAAAGATAACAATAACCTAGATTAGCTTAATTAATTTTATGCTATAACAAATAAAGAGTGCTAATGTAGATGTGTAGCCTGAGAATTGAAGAGCGCCAACATTGCATCATACGTGCGCCGACTGACAACATTGCTTTGGTTAATCTCAGGCTAGGATCGCCGTAAAAAACTAATATATGTTATGTTTTACAAAACTAATAGTTTATTGAAACAGACACTTAACTGCATCGCGTCAATGCATTACTAATATGATGTGTGGACTGGGTCCGGAATGACTTGCAGTTTTGTCCGAGCTTTGAGAATTCCTGCTGTAGGGCATAGCACCCAATCCATATTTCAACAGCAACAACAGTAACAACAATGACAGCAACAACAACAACAATCAACAACACCACCAACAACAAAAACAGCAACAACATCAATGACAACAACAATAACAGCAACAACAATAACAGTGACAACAACAACAACAACAAAAATAACAATAAACTGTCTCTATACAGCATATAGGATTATTATCACTAGGATTTCTATCCTTTCGCTTATTTAGGATGCTAAACCGCTTCATTAACATCCAGCTCTAAATGATCTAACATTATGGTTTGAGGTGCACAGTGACGCACAAGGCTATTTCACTATCAACTGCTTTAAAAACAAGTTTATCCGTAAGATTATCATAAGATCACTGTCCCGGAATTCTGTCCCGGATATTTTAGTTAGTTAAGTGAGTAGTGCACTTAATAAAATCCTTTCTTATATCTAAGTATGAGTCAGCATCTTAGCACTGTGCAGCATAAGGCGAAGGTAAGTCATCTCCCTGACAGTATCAGAGTAGTCTCCCTTCCATATTACTTACTGATTTCTCTTTCTTCTACATGTAATTCAGCTCAGAAAATTATTATTTATTCTACTTGTCGGTCACAGCCTCAGCTATGATATGGCATTAAACAGATTTGCTGTGGACTGTTGTACTGATAAACCTTCCACCCGTTCTTCTTTATGTCTCCACAGGCTATCCATTTAATGATGTGTGTCAGTGGTTCATTGACCGCGCTGATCTGATCTTTGTGGTATTCGACCCTACAAAGCTGGATGTTGGCCTGGAGTTGGAGATGCTGTTCAGGCAGCTGAAGGGTCGGGAGTCTCAGATCCGCATCATCCTCAACAAAGCAGACAGCCTGGCCACTCAGGATCTCATGCGTGTGTACGGTGCCCTGTTCTGGAGCTTGGCACCTCTGATCAATGTAACGGAACCCCCCCGCGTGTACGTCAGCTCCTTCTGGCCTTATGACTACGCCTCTAACACGAGCCGCGAGCTCTTCAAGCGCGAGGAGATCTCGCTCCTAGAAGACCTGAACCAAGTAATCGAGAACCGTCTGGAAAACAAGATCGCCTTCATTCGCCAGCACGGTATCCGCGTGCGCATCCATGGCCTGCTGGTAGACCGTTATGTGCAGACGTTCAAAGAGAAGATGAGTTTCTTTAGCGATCCCGAGTTAGTGTTTAAGGAGATTGTGGACGACCCAGACAAGTTCTACATCTTCAAGTCTATTCTAGCCAAGACCAACGTTAGCAAGTTTGACTTACCGAACCGCGACGCTTACCGCGACTTCTTCGGGATCAACCCAGTGACCAGCTTCAAGCAGCTCTCGGCCCAGTGCTCCTACATCGGGGGCTGTCTGCTGGAAAAGATCGAGAGGGCCATCACAGCCGACCTGCCCGGCCTCCTCAGCAGCATCAACTCCGGTAAAAACCCCGTCCTCTCCTCCTGCGAGGCCACTGGCTGTGGGGAGAAACCCAAGAACCGCTACCGACGAAACTGAGAGAAGTGGAAGGGTGCATAGGAGGAAGAAAGGAGGAAGAAATGCATAATATCAAAAGGAAAGTGGCCGAGGAGTGACTGAAACAAATCCCACTCCTCACACAGGTCCATCTCAGAGGCTGAAGAAGAATACTTTAGAGTTATTTTTAACCAGATAAAGAGGCAGGGATGGGGTGGCATCTTTGATAAAAACAGGACTTTAGGGAAGGAGTGGTGTGGAAATACTGGCGACGTCGTGAGGAAAGTGAATTTACCAAAATAAAACTCTCCTCCTTTTTTTGGGCACTGCGTTCATGAACTGTCCGGAAATGGGAGAGAACATGTGTACAAATGGAAAAAATATACATAAGTGACACTCATAAAAGAGAAAAATCCTGAGACTGACAAATTCACTATAAGCTGCTTTCAGTGTGGAAAAAAAAACAATTAAAAAGAAAAATAAGTAACTGTCACAGTTTTGTTTTCAAGTTTTGTATAAAATCTAACAAGCTTGCAGTTTTGTAAACCATGTGTCTATAAAAGCTAAATGAGCAGCTCAGCTCATGACCACTTTCTGTTTTGTTCTTTCATAATTTTCATAGAAAATCTAAACTTGTGTCGTTCTCTTTTAACATGTAGGTTAAAAAGAGAGCTTTTTTTTCACCGTGCTGCATGTGTATAATATTAACAGAGCATGTCATATTTTCACATTTCTATTTATTCGCTTTATAAACGCTTTCTGGTTTCAGGTGTCTCCAGGTCTTCTACACTGGTCAGTTGAGGTGGTTTTTCTTTGTTTTCTGTGCTTTTTATGCCTTTTTGGGGAGAAACCTCTTCACTGACTAAGATGTAACATAAGCAACAGGCTAAATTTTCTTAAAGTAGAGTTTAATCTGACTGTGTATTTTAGTCTTTAGGTTATATGGTTCGTTGGGAAGTGAATAAACAATATGATGGGAATCTTTTATCGACAACAATAAAAATATTTCCAATCTGAAAACAGTCTGTCCATTTGGCATGAGGTACCAACAGATCTGACTTGATCAATTCTCTTTCAAATGCTACATATTTAATATATAAATATCTTCTAGTATTGCTCCCTTCACTCCTATAATGTGCCGACAGCAGGCCGACCTGTCATTTCAGTGGAGTGATCTTGGCAGGGAAAATACTGACACAATTTTAACACCATTGCGCCTTATCTCTTTAGGAAATGATGCTGAATAAGGAGAATAAGCTGTGAGCAGTGGATGTTGTATTTCTCACGATGCTGTTGTTTTTCTGGGTCTTTCTTCAAGTTTTCTCAGAATTGCTTCAACAGCGATCCATCTAAGATGCTGCTTCTCAACCTGGGTCATGGAGGCCTCCTATCCTGCACATTTAAACATTTTTCCTGATCCTTTTTTCCAATGAAGGTGAAGTAGTGTGATATTTTCAGAGTGAGCTATTCTGTGAGCTGGATACACCCAAACATTCTGCAAGTTACAGGGACAGTCTTACAGTCATTAGTTACAGAGACAGTCTTACAGTCATTAGTTACAGAGACAGTCTTACAGT
>JBBJLR010122759.1:0-18921 GCA_037577145.1 Brachypetersius gabonensis | reverse complement strand
TAATAAGCCAACCAGGGAAACACCCACACACCCGTGTCAAACTCATAGTCCCCATTGTTCAAGTGTTGGCAGCCGCTCTTAAAAAGAGAACTGCTAGTAGCTGAGATACATCAGACTCTTTTTAATGAGATCTAGGGACTTTTTTCTGAGATTTATACCAACACACTATGTAAATATACTGGTCTGTGAAAACATTGTTTTATATGAAACTGGTCCGTGACACAAAAAAAAGTTAGGGGCCACTGCTTTAATGGAAATGGGTTAAAAAGAAATCTTGACCTCCACAGAAGGACCGTTATCCTTAGACCCTGGATTAAGCAACTGTGTGGACCTTGAATTGAGCTGCAGTGAATGGAGTTTTAGCCCAGCACTATCTGTCTCTTCTGTAGCCATCAATTTAAATGGAGTATTGACAGTTCTTGGAAAAGATTGAGTTGAGGATCTTAGCAGTTCATTTTGTTGGCAGTCTTGACAGCTGATCAATCACAGCTGTTATGATGACATGTGAATTACAAACCACAGACTTGTGGATGTGACATTTTCCCCTGCAGGAATCTAATCAGTAAAGATGGCTCTCAATGTGTAGATTAAACAAATATGCCAATGCTATTAACAGGTGAATGGAAGCCAGTAGCCAGCTATTAGTATAATATAAGTTGCAAAAGTGAAGCATGCCTGTCTTTATTTCAGGTCACGCACTAAAAATCTCAGTCACAAAAAAATGATAATACTAATAATGCATAGCACCCTTATGGGGGTTATAGTTAACTAACCGAGCTCACTTTACATTGAACACACATCTGAAACTGAAAGTTTGTATAGAAATTTTACGGACTGTACAGACATGTTTGGAAACTAAATTTTGCTTCACTAGTTCAGAACCTGGGCTACGAAGCTAACATCGCTAATACTAGAAGTCAATAGTCATCCCAGCGTTTATCACAAATTAGGGTGACCAAATTTGAGCTTATGGAAAAAAGGACACCTGTTTGTGTTTGGTTGGGGGTTGGGGGGGGTTTAAACAAATGTGTCAATGACAGCACGTGTATTTTTTTGCAAACAGATCCAAAAGCGTCATATGCTTCTTGTAACCAAGGAAACCGTTGGCAGTGACTGGTGCTACTTGCAGTGCTACCCAATTAATTTTGTTTAAGGTTAAGATGAACTACCGATGACGGCGGGCTGAGAACGTGCAGGGAGATATCAGGGAGATATACCCCCCCCCATTGCTCGTTTATCTCTCGGATCCACAACGATAGGCGTGTAGGATAGTAACTAGTTTGTGAGAGATGCCTATGACGTGACGAATGATTAGGCAGCTCAAAATTCTAAAACCCCGGCCGGACGCAATTTCCAGGCCTCAAAAAGAGGATGTCTGGTCACCCTACACAAATACGATTCCAACATTTGAACCACATATAGGTGGTTTAGGCCACAGCATGACTTACTGTGGGCTTGAAGGTCTCAGGCCTTTCCCATTGGTCATTTGCATAATCCTAATTGATGACATTCTTTTTTGCAGTGGGGTTATCTGCTTAGTTGCTTGTTTTAAACAACTGGCTATGATTAAAGGCTGCTGGCTATGCTGATTTTGTCTATTTTTTATTATTATTACTTGGATTAGAAAGTGAATTAATAACACCCTGGAGGTGCTCTAGAGAGATTAAAGGACCTATTTTCTGGTTCAGGGAATGTGAGATAAATTAAATTGTATAATATCAAAGCTTTTAGGGTAGAAAGTATTATATTTGCATGGTGAACTTGGAATTTGTTGCATGGGGTAAACCCTGAGTCTCCAAGAATTGACACGCCTGGATGAGTTTTACGTTCAGTGTGAAAAGAGAAAGGAACTGAGTGAAGCAATTCCCTTCAGAGCAAAGCAAAACCAGCGGCTGGGGTCGTAAACTTATTGCTATGACATGTAGGATTAGAATGTGTGAGAGAGGGAGGTAACAGTGCGGCTAATGAAGTAGTCTGGCACAGGTAAGCAGCAGCATGAATAAATCAATTGAACACAGCGGATCTACTCGAATGGAAGTGAGCTGCACCAGTGAAAAAACATCACCATATCCTACTTCCTCAATCTGTGGTCAAAGGTTTTATAACAAGCACATCTTTTCCTTATCTTCATTCATCTCTGTCTTAAATGTTAAGAGGATAAAAGGTTGATCATGAATTATAAAGTTTTGGGAATACTGTAGAAGTTAGGAGACGTGACTCCCATCAGTGTGCATTAATATGATGTTCTGTCAGGGTGTCCCTTTATTTGTCATCTTCTTCTTCCTTTCCTAATCTTCTTCTTGTTCTTTTTTGTTGTTATTGTTGTTGTTGTTCTTCTTCTTCTTCTTCTTCTTCTTCTTCTTCTTCTCGGCTTCCTCTTTTTTTTTCATTTTTCTGGTCTCTTTATCCCTTTTCAATTTGTTCTGTCCTTTTTTTTCTAATCTATCTTCTTCTTCTTCTTCTTGAACCCTTTCGTTCTAATTCTTTTTTTATTACTTTCCTTGTTTTCTTTCCTTATTTTTTCGTTATTTACTTCTAATTTGCCTTTTCATCATTTTTCTTTTTACTTATTCTTCCTCTTCTTCTTCTCCATTCTTCATTGTCTTCTTTTCTCTTTATTTTATTCTCTTCTTTGTTTTGTTCTTTGTTTGCCTTTTCTAATATGTCTATAGTTCTATCTTAAAGGGACACCGAATCATTATTGCTACCGATTGAGGTTTTAAAGGCTGAGGTGTCTTGAGTAAAGGCTGTAACAGTAAGGGAAATGTGAGGCATGGGCTGCTTGGCATGTACGAATGGAAACTTAAATAGAGACATCAGGATCATATACAAGAAAGATGTGGGAGGAGTCTACAATAAAGAAGGGATATTATGGTGTAAAATGAAGCTATTGATGCATAAAACCACCCGAGCAAAACTGATGCAAATGATACAAATTTCATTACTACCATTGCTTATCTTTTTAGATGAAAGAGAATGCATAATAATGGAACTCTGCTCATTGCAGACTTTATTAACACCAGTTATATACAGTAAGTGTGTTTCTTTTTAAATTGACTGCTGCCCATGTGGTGCTGTAGGAGTTTTTTTAGCTGTCCCTTACTGTCCAGTAAAAGCCCGGTCTCACAAAGTTTTGTGCAGCCATCACGAAATACAATTTACCCAAACGATTTAGGGTTTTTTGTGCTAGGACAATGCTTCACTTTTTCATGCTAGGACAACGCCTCTCTATCCTATGTATTTTAATGTGCAGTGTGTAACATCGCGAAAGTCAGCGGTAACTGGTGAATGAGGTTCAGTAGGAGAGAAATCATGAGTGGACTCCTGATTTGTTTGCAAAGCGGTTAAAACAGGTTGAAATGCCATGAGACGGAGAAAGTCCCTAACCCTAACCGTAACCTTAACCCTTAACCCTAACAGTAACCAGTTATCGCAGATACTGGCGGTGTTACGCAGTATGCATTAAAATACACGAAATAGTGAAGTCCTAGCACGAAAAAAGCCCTAAAGTGGGTTTGCAGCACATATTTTGAATAAATTGTAAATTCATGATGGCTAAATTCAGGATGGCTGCATGAGATTGGGTTGCCAATAATGGAAAAAGACCACCACTAGAACTCCTGCTAACTATTTTTGATTTGGGGCTGGTGGTGCACAATTCATCTCAGTCCGTAGGAGATGTGTCAGAGGAAATGGCTTATGGGTATGAGTATTAAATAAGCTTTTATGAGTATTTAAGAGTATTCAAAATACTATTATGAGTATTTCATAACTATTGAGTGAACGTATTTCATGCAACATTATGAGTATGTATGAGTATTCATTACATTATCAGGAGTATTTTGTTAGTGTGAATATTTCTTATGTTTTAATTATTTTGGCCGAGCTAATGATTCTATAAATTGACATGAGTGTTATGGCTGGGAATGTTCCTGTCTTAAAAAAGATTTTTCACTGTTGCTGACCTGGTCAATTAGGCTGTTAAAGTACACCCCTTCAGAATCTATTACAGGTCCAGTCTCCCATTTAATGTTATCGACAAACACCTGTTTTAACCACTTACATAAATGGGCAAAATACAAACGGACAAGAAATGCAGTGCATGAAGGCACATAGAGCATCTGGAGCATTACAAGCCTCCAAACAGGTTGCTAAACGTATAAAAGAGCTTGTAGTGCAATTCTCTTCAGAGCCCTAGAAAAAAAATGTGTCAAAACGCCACTAGAACTTACTTAATCATCATGTCATTATTTAATTCCACCGACGGCATCATTTGTCATCTGAGTTGTCACTTCGCATGACAGGTAACATGGCTCTGCATTTAAGGCTTTATGTAATATCAGATTTTCTCATAGCCATCAGTACTGACAAGGTCCTTATGCTTATGCTTGTGCGCAAAATCAAGTCAGTATCTCAGTCCTAAGGCAAGTAACTTAGAATATTTATTTTTGTGAATAATTTTCAATTTATAACTCACAGGAACAAGTACATACATTTCACCAATTCACATAAACCATTATTGCCAAGTGTTTGTGTGTGTGTACTTTTTGTCATTTGATTCTGATTTTGGAGAGTGAAGGCCTGGAGGAAGAAACTTTTCCCTATCCAGATGCTGTGAAACCTTCTGAAAAGCTATATCCTCCTGAGAACCAAAGAACAAAAGTGTCTTACAGTTTCTTTTTTGTGTAATATCTTAAAAAAACTTAAAAAAAACACCTTACAATTTAAATTGTTTTGAATATATATATTTTTTTAATTTCCCAGCATTTGGACAACAGGACAATTTCTGTGTGAAAATTTAACTGAATTTAGAAAATGAAAAAAGTGCTAATAACCCAAGAACACATTAAATTTGATCAAAACAGTAAAATTCTGTATCACTCTTCTGATGCTTGTTGCTTGCAGTGACAAGGAAACAGTGAATTAGAAGTCATAGAAGTCATATTTTGGCTGTGATAGTCCTGGAGGCATGTTTTCATTTTGGTTATGCAGAGGAACATCTTGCATTTGGTGCAGCTCATGTATGGTTTGCCATTGCAGTCCTTGTTCCCAGCATGCAAACCCCTCACATGACACATCACTGGAAAGCCCAGGATACTATACAAAATACTATAGGGCCTGATGGGGTATCTCCAAATACTTAAGGAAGATACAGGTGAACAAAATGTCGACTCTAAAGGACATAAGTGAATGGGCCGGGTCTCAGGAGGATATAATATATACATATATAGTTATCGTTCCATGAGCACCCGCGTATAGTGAAAATCCGGGTTTTATTGATCCTGTTAGCATTAGCAGTTAGCATTAGCAGTGTATGTTAGCATTAGCAGCATGCGGTGAGCCGAAACAAAAAGAAACATTGAAATAACTTTCTCTACCCACATGTTTAGACAGGGCACAGCTTACTGATAGTAAATAACCTGAGATAACTTGAAAATTGGGGAGAAAAGTTTAAAACATGTCTAGCAGTCATGCTATAACGTTCTCGGATTGGCTACTTTCAAACCTCCCACCTCTAAGTATGGCGAGCATGGGATTCTCCCAGTCAGCAGCCAGGAGAAATAAATAACATTCTCGGATTGGTTACTTTCAAACCTCTCGCCTCTAAGTTCAGCGGTATTTAACATTTAAAGACGCATCTTCTATACTTACAGTTATATTTTCTTGACATTATAAATATCCTGAGGTCAGCAACCATCACTTTTGTTTTGCCCACATACAGAGAATGTTAGCTTTGCCCCCCCTGGCCCTCCTTTGTACACCATCTTGTTATTCTCACTGATCAAACCCAGCACAGTTATGACATCAGCCAACTTGATGATGTGGTTTGAACCGAGAATTGTTGCACAGGTGTGGGTCAGCAGTGTGAAAAGCAGAGGGCAGAGCACACAGCCCTGGGGCACCTAGACATCTGCCAGCTGGTCTGTGCATCCTCTGAATAAACACAACCAGGAATGTTATCTTGTCTGGAGTCTTCCTTACATCAGCCATGGTCAAACAGAGCACCTGGTCTTTGGGAGGTGGCGTGGTCTTCCTGCTTATAGCATTCTGTGCCTCAAACAGTATCTAAAAATCATTCATTGGAACTGAGGCCACACCAGCGCAGGCAGATGTCCTGTAGTTAATGATGGCCCGGATGCCCGGCCACACACGTCATGTAGCACCAGTGTCTTGCAAGTGGGTGTGAATTCTCTGGGCTATGATCTCATTGTGCGTTTACTCTGGTCATGCTGCAAAGGTGTGAAAGGCTGAGAGACAGGATGCATTGACAAATTCATGATGTTCTGCAAAGTCGTGCTTTGACACCCGGGTCCTTCTACGAACAGAAACATTCTGTCTATAAACAACTCTCAGAATTGTTTATCCAAGGGGATAGAGAGGGGGCTCTCAAGCTATGCGTGCTCAGATTATGAACCAGTGAAAAATCACCATAGACATTCGCAGCCAATCAGCAGATATTAAATGCAAGCATGCTTTCCTATATTATCTCTGCAACACTACTATATCTTCTAAGGATACGAGAGGATAAGATCGACTTTCTGCAAAGAAGAAATAAACAGCTCTGATGAATCTTGACACTGACCTTATTGTTTATCAGAAACAGTGGTCACAGAGATTTTTCCACCGCAATTTCAATTTTTTTTTCTTCAGAAAACTTGGCAGAGATAGAGTTCAAATGTATATTTTGAAACCATAAGACTTTATCTCCTTCAAAAACAAGTGTGTCAACCAAAAATGGAAGAAGCTGTAAAATGTCCTGTTCTCACGGCCAATTTTCTCCAATCAATAAAATAAACAAGAATAATATTGTGTTATATTTGTTCTATCTGAATTTTTATTTGGAAATGTTTCAATCAGGTGATTAAGCTCAATACATTGATATCAGTTTCTGCACCCATAACGAAACCTCAAACAGTGCAATGCCTTCAGACACACCATGTAATATCTCAGATGGAACGCCAGTCACTGGATGAAACGTGTTTTGCTAATATTCAGTCTGTTGACACCATTAATAGAAGCAAGATGCAAGATTTAGCTTCTGTAGTCTAAGTCCGGTTTAGAACTCTAAAATGCCAAGACTATGAACAGGATCTGATAAAACCGGACCGTTTATATGATCTGCCAACTGATCAACAAGTAATCCCTCATGTTCCAAAATCTTAATAGAATTTATCACCATGGTTTTAAAAATTATTGTATCCAAAGCAGTACATCCACATTAACACAGTTGCTCTCTCCAAGCAGAGACAGCTGCAGGGCTGATTGAACCTGCACTGGCCAATTTCAAATAACGCAGTAGACAGCAGTTTTTTATGCTTTTTTTTCTATGTGAAATCCAGACCTGAAAATCATCAATGTAGAAACCAGACAATTATTTGTAGTCTTCACAACTACTAACTTTGCAATAATTCCCATCAAAAAGATCTTAGAGGGTTTACATTACTATTAAGAGTTTACTCTAACACATTAGTATGACTTGGTTCAGAACATATGCCAAATGTATTTTCTTTGATGTGCTCAATACATATTTCATATTGGAACATTATTTTTAAAGTAGTAGGCTCTGCTGTGTTCTGTTTAAAGCAGCCCTTTGTTGCAATTTGCTGAATGTTTTGGTGAATAGAATCAAGTTTGAAACTTGAAGAACACCTTGCATATAAAGCAAAAGAGATGCAAGTTCTACTGCAGACCTGAAAGCTTCAGTGCAAAGAACTCTCAGGAGCAGAGTCTAAACCACTGAATCCGGAGCCTACTACAGAATAAAACATTTAAATGCAGAGCGTAAAATAAATTTTGTACAATAAAATAAAATATCGTATACCAAAGTGCAATAGCAAATATAAGGACATGTTGTTATTTGTCTAGTTGTGTTGTAAATGACTGACAAATATTTTCAAAAAAAGAAACAAAACATATTTATCACAGTGCTGGAGTTGTTTTAGGGACAATTAAATATCTGTTTTATTTACCTTCAAGTTTATTTAAAGTGTGTTGGGAGTCATCCACCTTCCAGCCTCTGTTGAAAGCTGCTACAACCCAGAGAACTTTTCTCTTGTAGTAGAGAGCAAACGGAGTCAAGTCATCACATCCAAATAAGCTTGATGCCACTACTTGTTTGGCGAAGTGTGTATCTTTCTTGTTCAGGAAGACTGATGTCATAGTTAATGCAAGTCAATCTCAAGAGGCATCCAGCATCACTAAACTCTCGCATTTGAAGCAGGCATCTGAAAACTTGAAAAATAAATGTGAAATCCTGAACTTTTCTTGGCATCAAACTGATATCACTGTCTTCTCTCAACGTGAATCTAACATCAGTACTTCTTTCATCCCTTTTGCACCAGAAGGAATATTTCTGTCATTGCACATCGCAACTTCGCAACTGCTTGAACATGGGGTGGGTGGTTTCATTCCTGCATAACTTTCTGCAGTTATTTCTGCAGTATTAGCTGACTGACTCCTACTTTCAGAAGTTTGGAATTATTGTTGTAATTTTAAAATGCTAGTAATATAATTGCAATGCAATGTAATTGCCAATGTTGCATGCGTACAGATAATGAATGTGTTACATAGTTTGTAACATTTCACTTAAAGTAATATCTAGTTCTGTTTTTCAGACAGGAAAAACGGCAGGAACTCTAATATGCCTTCAAACTTAGTCAGTAATTTTCAAATAGTCCCAAGTGAATATTGAATGCTATGTTTACTTTTCTGGCCTCTGTTCAGTTTTGAACCTTTCTTGAAAAGGTCAGGAAAGACTTCTGAGCCTTAGCACTTAGCATATATAACCGTAAGCAGATACAAAAACACATGCAGAATATTGTCAAGATCCATTCCTGACTGCCTTCAAATGTTCTTGTGGCCAGTCACCAAAAAATGTATGTTAATGTGAGGTTTAAACAGTCTCTTCACTTAGTTATGCAGCTTTCAGCAAAGCCTTCCTTTTGTGTTTACTTGCCACAACATCCCGTAAAGCTGCCAATAAGCCTTTTTACACCCACCCTTCTGACATTTTCAGCAGTGTGACATCATGTTGAGTCTGAATCAACATTTTTATTGTATTCAGATAAAAGTATCATTGGCAGAATTGGTTGTGAGTTGCATACTTACCAACCACATTTCCTATTACTTTAACTGCATCCTACCATCACATTGCTCTTTAGAGCCCAGGAATAGTAGGTGTTTCACACATCATGGCAGTGGTCCTTGGGAATGTGTGTCAAGGTGTCACATATTTATTCAGCGGACCAGCATCATTACAGTGACAGGAAAGGATAGAACATGTGATTCCCAGTGGCCTCCTATCTGCAGTCCCTCAGATTGATGGAGACTGGAATAAACACACATGCCCATTTCTTAAGTGCCGTCTATATAACGAGACAGAAATTGTCCAGAGACAATTTTGGACTCCACCCATAGGGGGAAAAAAAGGGGATTCCACCCATATCTGTTCTCCTCTGGAGATCCAGTTGTGATTATAGGCAGAGGTAGATATTGGCTAACTGGAATTTTTCAATTGACGTAGCCAAAGAAAAGTCTTTCCTAAGATTGAGTTAGAAGGAAAGAAAGATCTCAATACTATATTAATGATTACATGATTACTCATTTCCATCCCACATACAGATCTCAAGAACATTTTCTCAGGAGCACCAAAACCATTTAGCTTATAATGGACAGTATTATAAAAAAATACACTTGCTAATTTTGTGCCATTTCTCTTAGCGGTTCATTCTGAAGATGAACTACAATAAAAAGGGTATAAAAAGTTTTTGTTACAATGATAAATATTTAATTATACATATTATTAGGAACATAAAATCTCCTTTTTGGAGACACTTATGAAAGAAATGATTCTTGTCACATATGCCTGCTCTGGCTAATGAACGTCTTCAGAAGTCTCTGATTTGCTGGAGCGTTTAGTAGGCGGGGCAGTGTGTTAGGTACAGGTTGGAGGTAAATATGGGAGCAAAGTAGATCTCCAGGAGAAGACCTGAGGCCTGCACTACGAAGCGCAATTAACCAAGTCTGACGTAACTCAAGGGTAAATTGCGAACTCGCACTTGACTATTGTCCCAGGTGGCGTTAATCGGTACTATGAAGCCAAATAAGATGTCGATTAGTTGAATCAAGAGTCTTGACTGTCTGTGGTCTATGTGTGGGGAGGGTTCAACAGCGCAGGTCACTATTTCAAATCACGGTATGATCACCGTACCTCACGGATCATCATGCAAGGCTACAAGGAGCACAAATCAGTGCTGCAGTGCAATTCGAACACCACAACAGCCAACAAAGACATGCAGGCTTGTTGGCAATGTAAATGCAAGTAAATGCGTAAGCACATGTGCATTGTCTTATGTTCTTATTTGAGTATTATTTATTAGACTATCTAAGTGTTGTCTGCAAATGAATAAAACATTTTAAATATATGAAGTGGTATATAGATGCATCATATGTCAGAAGTGGGTCTTTTAATTACCATAATACCCTCTAAAAGTACAATTACTGGGAGGTTATTTCAGATGCAATAGCAATGGGAAGCATACTTGACTGCAAATAAAGATGTAATACAGAAACATCATTTCAAGTGGTAGGCTCATGTATTAATAATTAATGCATTGTTCTGTCTAATCATTATGAGAGATGTAGTGTGTCTAGGCTCCAATTAAAAGCTTTACAGTAAATAGGAAAAAGGTTGGTGCAGAGGAGTTGGCATTGGCCAACAATAGATGGAGGCCTATTATGGAGGGGTAGAGGGAGGCATCCAGTCGGACCCAGGTGACAGGAATGTGCAGGGAAAGATCACAATCACTCTGTACAGTGTGTACATTTGTGCAGTCATGGCATTCCATTGCATGTGTTGTTTTCGGTGAAGGGGGAAGAATATTGAGCTGCACCATCTGCAGAGCCAAGATTCTCCTGTGATCCTGAGGTGTGTGTGAACCATGCTGATGCCAAATTTACTCCTTGAATTTTCAGGAGGATTTAGGCGATGAAACGCTGGCTACTGATTCTCCCTTTTTTGTCTGTGTAGGCTGGAGTAGACAATGTGGGCAGCCTGTACAAGCACATGCTTCAGCTTGACTGTGATAAAAACAAAAGTTGAAATAAAAAACTATAGCTTGAAAATGAGAAACTCTTTCTTCGATATGCATTGCTGAATTTTCACTTTCTATTTGAAGGAATGGGAGCAAATGAATAAAGTCATGACAAAGCTTCAATGTGTTCGTAGTCTGTATCTTATTTTACTAAGTGAAAAACTGCTGTGTGACGGCCTCTCTCACAGCACGCCCTGTGGAGTGGTTGAGGGTCAAAGGTTCTACAATATTGGGGGCACAGATATCAGGACTGGGGGCTCTTCCCTTCAGATGGTGCCCATGTTGTGCAGAACGACACAGGCCCTCTCTGGCTTCACATGTCAAAACCTGCCTACAAGATTCCAAAAGTCATTTCGATCCTGCTCCTCGTGTTGGCTTGAGCTGGTGATCACATGTCATCTAAGGATTGCAAGTCATTAGCTCATTTTGTTATTGTAACATCAAAGTCATGTTCCTGTAAGACAATCCTGAATAAAACTTTTGCCACATTGTTAAACAAGGGCATAATTGACATCAGGGTGGACCAGCAGCATATGTAGGTGACAAAATGACTGAAAACTTGTGAGACACAGGGAAGGAATATGAGATGCCCTTTAGATAGTATATTAATTTTATAACCAATATGGTTAAAGGTGAGGCTAACAAAATACAAATCACTATGTTCAGGGTACAGTTCATTGCGTGTCATACTTGTATAATTATTAAGGGTTGTAACGATACACAGATGTAACGGTTCGGTGCGTACCTCGGTTTTGGGGTCACTGTTCGGTACGGTTCACAATACAGCAAAGTTAAGCAACAAAAAGTTCTAAAGAATGAGGCTTGGTTTGTTTTCGTTTATTTTAAATAAACAGCAGTGTATTAACCAGTAAACACATACTCTTGCTTATATTTTTATGTATGTGTAAGTGTTACGCCAGTAGCTGGCACTATTGCACCACACTACAACCCAGGTTTATGATTTACTTGCGTTTTTTGGTCCCTCTGTGATTCCGTATTACTTCAATCACGTCTTCTCCGTCGTATCGTGTATTCTCCGATAGACATCATGTACCGAACCGTGACCCATGTAACGTGACGTTTTGGTACGGATACATGTACAGTTATAGCCTTAATAACTATATGTGTGACAAATAGAGAATCTTGAATCATCACCATACGTAGATCCAATAAGTGGAGAGAAGGTGAACTTAATGTAGGACCATGTTGTCCATAGCCCATATATCAGATTAACTAAGACTTGATGAAAGATACCTGTACGTTGATTTCTGCTGCACATAATTGCTGTCCCAGGGGTGCCCTGGTGGGAATGTATGTTCTTGTCCTTGGAAATCATGTCGGGAAATTGTGTTCAGTTTAAGCTTCACTTTGCCTATTCAAATAGAATATTTTCCAATTAAATAAAGATAAAAAATAAAACAATTTAATAAAAATTACAATAAAGATTCTGGCAGTCTCTGCCATTGGCGAAGTGGAGAAGTGGAGTTTGGAGGGGTGGGGCTTGTGGGGGCGGGCTTAGGCTAAACCGAGACTTAAGTAAGAACGTATTCATACCTCTGGTTGAACCTATTCATCTTTCATAGTATGGGCTAGTCATGAAGTTATGCCTCACATGACAAAGATACTCTCGAACTTAGTGTGATAAGCCAGCAATCGCTTCATAGTACCAGCCCCTGGTGAGTTCCATAGTAGACACAGTAGTAATGTCATGATCCACAAGAAGTATAGTGAAAATCTGGTTGATCTGACATTGTAAAGGTTTGGTTAACTGATGTTGAGACTAGATTGACCTTTAGAATGAACAGCTGGTGCGTTCTGCTGGCTGACCGATGTTTGATGGCCTTCTCTTCTGTCCATGTTGAGCAAATTAGGTCCTTGCATTAAGAAAAACAAAACATTTTTCCTCATCTCTCCAACTCGCATTTATTGAAGCTTCTCAGCTTATTGCAAAATCCCAAAGCTGAGAGAAACTACATTGGCTCGTCCTGTCCCAGATCATTAGTGTAGTTAATGTTGTCCATCTGTCCAGTTTTAGTCTAATCAATATCAAAGTCACCAAAGCAGAAGCTCTGCAAAGGTCATGCTGAGGGTGTTAACACACTCTAGAAGTTTGATCACTCAACCCATTCAGACTGGTGTAAAGAATATTGATTTAACCTTGCAGTCAATTTCAGTCATTGATTCCGACTGGTTTGAACTGGACAAAGACTAGGATTGAGAGTTTAGACTTAATTATCAAATGAGAGATTCCAAAATGTTTCAGTTACTTTTTTTCCTTACAATTCATAAGGTTCTTCAAGGCACAACAAAGATACTTAGAACATAAAATACACATTTAGTAATAATGTTTTGCCAATTTTGAATGATACAATATTTGAGTGCCAGCCCATTGTGGTGTGAGATACCACTCTTGAATTTCTGAGTAATTCCCACTTGAATGACATGAAAACACACAGACATATCAAATAATTTACTTTTTTTTATTAAAGGTGAATTGAAGGATGGTTTATGTTTAAAATAAAATAATGCTATTGTTGCTGGGTGAGAAACAGGCATAGTAAACCACATGAACGATCTGGAAAATCTTAAGGCAGTGGAACATTTTTATTTATTTATATTGCCCGTTTAGATAAAAAATGATCAACACTGTAACACTAGTTTCTGCTAGCTGGTCTAAGGAGGCAGTGTCACGTTAGTGCCAAGCAAACATTGTTAGGGCCACAAATTCTCAACTTGGGTTTAATACTACTGTACTTAAATAGTTGCAGTTGCACAAAAAAAATGGATTTTTACTAGTTTAGCAAAAGCGAACATCCATGACAACGACAAGGACCTGGATGTAATATTCCCTCTCACCAATAAAAAAAGGTCTGAGCAAAGAATTCTCACCATCATTTTTCTTAAAACAAACATCATCCTGAACCATCCAGGATATATGACTTGGAAACCGATGAACTTCACGGAACTTCACGGAACTTCACGGAACAAACACATTTCTATAGATTGATACTCCATAGAGACTGATTTGGACTAGTGTAAGAACAGATTTCCCAGACCATGCAGATAACATGTTTTGACAGTTTCTTAACATGCACTTTTTGAAAATTTCTGATCACTGGTCAGTGTTCTTTTAAAGGAAGATACTAAACATGATATCATAGAGCCAGCTCTGTACCAAAGGTGAGATTAGCTCTGGGAAGCTGGGCTACACTTTGATCCAAAGGACAAAAGCCGGGCTGCTACAGAAAACCATGCCAGGGGCAGGGAACCTGGGCAAGGAGCTGCTGTCTCTGTGCCAGGAAACATGCCAGTAAAGAACAGAGCCCAGAGCTGAGGGAAATCATCAGCCTGGTTGAATGCTTTCAGACCAGCCATGGAGGAAGTTTTACTCTGCTTTGTAAGAGCCCTCGCTCTTGGCTGAAGAAGTGCCGAGCTTTATTGCATAGACCCTAGCTGTGCCTCTTTCACTCCTTCTAGGACGTCCCATGAAAGCTTCAAAGTGTTCATCTGCAAAGAAGGTATTTTCGCTCAATTCCTTTCATGTTGTTGACTAAGAGCCTTTAAGGCACAGATGAGCAAACCATATTGTGTTACTTTTGAGGAGAATATTGCTATTGTATTACTTAAAATGTATTGCTCCACTGTGTAGTATCTGAATAGGACAGGCAGTTAATTTAGACTTCTTGGTTCAAAAATATTACATGTGTTTAGAATATCAATCCTATATTCAGAGTTTGACATATTTTTTGCTCTAGTACTATTAACGTTACTTACATTTATACGAACCAGCTGCCTCCGCTTGGGCTTGTATTTCACTGTTTGAAATTATCCAACTCGAAAACACGTTGAAAGTCCCGCCCCCTCCGGTCAAAATGGCGCCCGTTAATGTGCATAGTGTCCATCGTTCTGCACTGCGTTTTCAGGCCGATTTCAGTGCACCATCCGGGTACTAGCTTGGTTTTCAGTGTGAGCGCACTACGCATCAAAACCACGCACTAAAAGTGCGCAAGTGCACGATTTCAGACACACCGTACATCTCGTGTGGTTCCCGGTGGGTTATGCACGCAGTTTTTAGTCAAAAATTAGGCATGCATTTGCGCTGTGAAGACTGAAAACTGGTGCGCACAAGTGGTACACAAGCCCGAATAGACTATATTGCAGGTTAACAAAATGTCATCATTTTCGTTGTTTTTTTTTCCTGGGTTGTTGCACAAAAGTTTTGGTAGTGAAGCACAATTCCACTGTAGTTATTTTACTGCTAATTAGTTTAAATCTATGTAAGAAGGTAATTACCTCTCCTCAACAAATCAAAGCAAAGAAACAGCAAATCATGCAAGACAAACAGGTTGGATGTTTTCACAGAACAGCAGGGAACTGCATCAAATTTCCATTATAAATATTATATCAACTGACTGAAAATTGATTGTCCCGACCTGTGAGATTTCTGTTGAATTGCTGTAGCTCCTCAATTCTGCTTCCCATCCCATCCCACTTTTCTACTGTAAACTCTTCTCCAAACCCAGCCCTGGGCCACTTTGTAGTATTGCCTTAGTTCTTGATTAGCTACAAGAAGCCTTGAAGATGTCCAGATAATAGATTTGTTCAGTCTATCAAACAAGCCTCACAAATGTTGCCCGAAAACAGATATCAACAAAAAACAGGAAGTATATGTCTCTGAGCTATCAAACATTTCTGGAAGATCAGCAGCTAGCTCAGCTGGAGGAACAATAATTATTACATGAATCTTATCAAACTTTTAGAGGTCCAGATTGACCAAACAAATGTCTGGACAGTCAGTATCTAGGCTATTAGATCAAATAAAATACCTGGAGCAGATTAGATGTTGGGGGGATTCACAGTGGCTTATGAATATTGTGGAAAACAGAAGCTAACATACTGATAGGTCAATACTTCTGGGGGCTTATCAGCTACCTTGTGGTTCAAATGGATGACTAACCAGTATATGGATCAAACCAGTTGTTTAGAGGATTATCTTATGGCATAGCTTGCAAGTTTAACAAATCAAACAGCTGGAGGATTAACAGCAAGCATATGGATCAAATTGAATGACTGGTTAGTTCAGCATCTAGTATATGGACTGGTTCAAATGACTGCAGAATCAGCAGCTAGCATTTGGTTTGTATGGAGAACTCCTGGGGGATCAATAGCAAGCTTCTTGCTCATATGGAAATCGATGTTTAGCAAATGATCATATGGTGACTATCTAGAGCATCAACATGTAGCATATGGAAAACACCTAGAGGATTAAAATCTATCATATAGGTCATATAGAGAATTCTGGTGAATCGTCTGGCAGATGGAACACTTGAGTGAACAACAGCTAGCTTGACTAAAATGTACAGTTGGAATGAAATGGTGGAGTCCTTAAAAAGCTAGACCACCATAGTGTTGTGTAATGATTGTTTGTTTAATCTATTCATGTATTCATTATTTTAGAGCAAGTTAATTCCTCACCATTTGACATCTTGAATTGATTTGTAAAAAAAGGAAAAGATGCTTACTTAAACAAGGTTGACAGAAAGTCATTCTTTCAGCCCTTTCGTCAGCCCAAGTCCACAAACAGGTATTCAGCATTTATTTAAGAACTCTGCGCATGTCATAATTTAATATATACAGTGGGGGAAATAATTATTTGATCCCCTGCTGAATTTTTAAAGTTTGCTGACAAACAGTGTCTAATTAATAGGGGACGTTTCATTTTAATGGAGAGAGATAGAATATCAACCAAAAATAAAAAAAAAATGTTTTACAACTGATTTGCATTTCACTGAGTGAAATAAGTATTTGATACCCAAGCAAATCGTGAATTAGTACTGGGTGGAGATGTTGGCAAGCACAGCAGTGGCGTTTCATGTAGTCGGTCACCAGGTTTGAACACATCTCAGGAGGGATTTTGCCAAATTCTCTTTACAGAAACTTTCTAAACCATTAGGTTTCTTATCAGCTGCTTGGCAACTCGAAGCTTCAGCTCCTCCACGGATTATCTATAGGATTGAGGTCTGGAGACTGGCTAAGCCACTTCTTGAGCCACTCCTTTGCTGCATTGGCAGTATGTTTCGGGTCATTGTCATGTTGGAAGATCATCCATAACCCATCTTCAGTGTTCTGAAGGAAGGACGTTCCTCAATGTGTTGAAGTCATCCTGTACCCTTAGAAGAAAAACATCCCCAAGCATAATGTTTCCACTTCCATGCCTGACTGTGCGGATGGTGTTCTTCAGCTCATACTCAGGATTTCTCATCCTCCTCACACAGCGGTTCGAGTTTATGCCAAAGAGCTCAATTTTGGTCTCATCTGACAACAGCACATTCTCCCAAGCCTTCTCTGAATCATTTAGATGTTCACTGGCAAACTTAAGATTGGCTGTACATGCGCCTTCTTGAGTTGGGGGACCTTGCGGGCACTGCAAGATTTCAATCCATTATGATGTAGTGTGTTACCAATAGTGTTCTTAGGGACTGTGGGCCCAACTGCCTTCAGATCATTAACAAGCTCCTCCCATGTAGTTCTGAGTTGATCCCTCACCTTTCTCATGATCATCCTCCCCTCATGAGGCAAGATACCGCATGGAGTCTGGCTGGATTGTAGGGGATCAAATACTTATTTCACTCAATGACATGCAAAATGACATGCATTTTTTTCTAGATTTTTGGTTGATATTCTGTGTCCATTAAAATGCAGCTACCTCATATATTAGAGACTGTTAATTTGTTTGTCAGCAAACATACAAATTCAGCAGGTGATCAAATAATGATTTCCCCCACTGTAGCATGTGTTTAAATACCGGCTTTTGCACTTCAGCTGACATTTCTCATACTTAAGAATCTGAGGGAACGGGTGTTAAGGGTATTTGAAATTATTGTCATTAACTGTCAAAGCAGACCTTCTAGTGGGGACAGTGTTCCATGACCCCATTCCTTCCCTGTCTGTTGAGTGTCCTTTCATTTAAGTTTCTCCTTTGTAATTTGTTCAGTCGCTAAAACCTTTCACTGTGAGACACTTGGGACTGTATATTATTTGCGATAATTTTTCAAAGAATTGTTTATTTTCTTTTGGTTGTTTTGACCCAAAATATCTCAGGTTCTGTATATAGACATAAATACATCAATGCACAAGGATTGTCTGAGCATTCCCATAGTAAAAAAAACACTTTTCTGTAAATGAGATATGCATGTGCGGATCCTTTTAAAGGTATGAAGAACCATAAACCATAAAGGTTCCATATCAATTTTATGGGTTTTTCCAGGAGTCTTTGAATCATGTGGAAGTTCTTGAAGGTTCTTCACACGCCCATCTCCTTAAAATGATTTTCATAAGATCCACAAAGATCACAGAGGTTTGAGGCTCTCCAGCCACTGGAACTGTGTTCTGTGGAGTGGTGGAGCATTTTTGATCCACAGCATTTGTGATTCACAGCTAATCCTCCATTATCCGTACCTTACCACATTAATACAATCAAATCCTTACAGCCATATTCTAACATCTATAAAGCCTTCCTAGAAGAGAAGATACGCTTCCAGCAGTGAAGAGGGTACACATATTACTCTAGATGTCAACCATATATTGACTTTCTAGTTATTTTTGTAGGACTTATTCCAATAGGCATCAGTAATGCATTTTAATGTCACTTCCCCTCGTTCCAGTGTCGTTTGTTGCAAATACACTTCATAAATATACACTGCTCACAAAAATTAAAGGAACACTTTTTTTATTGGGCCTGGCATGAAATAAATTAAACCTGTCTGATAATGTTCTGGTTGGTTAAGCAGCTGAGGGCATTGTTAATCACTTTCAGCTGTATTGGTGT